>JAGFNQ010009055.1:0-33417 GCA_024364735.1 Boesenbergia rotunda | reverse complement strand
TTTTCACAAGAAGAGTAGAGGTAATGTATCATTTGGTAACAATGGTAGCCTTAAGGTCATAGGAATAGGAGACATTCAAATATCCGAATGTCTTAGAATCTCAAATGTCCTTCTAGTCAAGGGGATGAAGTTTAATCTCCTAAGTGTCAGTCAATTGTGTGACACGGGTTACACAATTGACTTCCAACCAAGTCAATGTCTAGTTAGACAAAATGGACACATTGGGACACGGTACTAGTAGGAGCAAGAGTAGACAATATTCATCAAGTTTCATTTTAAAAGTGCTACTAAATGCTTTTGCTAAGTGTTTCATGTTCAAAACAAGAAGAGTCCACACTTTGGCACTGGAGGCTAGCACATGTGAACATGAAGAACATCCGGAAGTTGGCCAACAAGGGACTAGTGCGAGGCTTACCAAGCATCAAGTATGGAAAAGGATAAATTATGTGATGCGTGTCAAATGGGTAAGCAAAACAAAATTCTGCACATAAAGGTAAAAGCACTGTAAGTACTTCCAATGCTTTAGATTTACTTCACATGGATCTATTTGATTGTAGTACCATCATATCATTGAATGGAAGTAGATACTGCTTTGTTATCATTGATATTTTACTAGATATACTTGAACTTACTTTTTAAAACATAAGGATCAAAACCTTAGATATTTTCATTTCTTTTGTAGAAGGGTTGAAAATGAGAAATCATCAACAATTAAGACAATAAGAAGTGATCATGGAGGTGAATTTCAAAACCAAAGGTTTCTAGAATTTTGTCAAGATAAGGGTTATAGACATGAGTTCTCTACTCCTAGAACACCACAACAAAATGGTGTTGTAGAGAGGAAGAACCGTGCACTTCAAGAGGCTGCACGAAGCATGCTTAATGAGTACTCACTCCCGAGTTACTTATGGGTTGAAGCTGTAAATACAGCTTGCTATGTGCAAAATCGAGTTCTCATCCATAGGTTTTTTGAAAAGACTCCCCATGAACTTTGGTTTGGAAAACCACCTACGGTTAAACACCTTAGGGTGTTTGGGTGTAAGGTGTTCATCCTAAACACCAAGGATCACCTTGGGAAGTTCACGACAAAAGCTGATGAAGGGATACTAGTCGGGTACTCCCTCGTTAGTAAAGCCTACCGAGTCTACAACAAGAGAACTAGACTAGTTGAAGAGTCTTCTGATGTGGTTTTTGAGGAATTTCCAAAATCAATTGACCAATCAGATAATGTAGAAGGAGTTCAAATCGAACTAAGGAGACTTAGTTTGAATGAAAATCCGAGTATTGTTGATGGTGATGAGTCTGATGACGGTGAGCCTAGACAACTCATTGATCAGCCGGATCCTGAGGCTGAACTTGTGACTAGTGAACTTGTTCAAGAAGCACCACCAACACCAAGACAAACGAGATTAGCCTCTAGTCATCCCCAAGACCAAATTGTTGGAGACATCCATCAAGGGGTTAGGACTAGATCATTCTTCCGGAATGAGGCTAATGAAGTTGCTCTAATTTCCGAAATTGAACCTAGAAAAATTGATGAAGCATTAAATGATCCCGATTGGATTATTGCAATGCAAGATGAACTAGGTCAATTTGAGAGGAGTCAGGTTTGGGACTTAGTCCCTAAGCCCAAGAAGACCACTATTATTGGAACTAAATGGGTCTTCAAAAACAAATTAAACCACAAGGGAGAAATCATTAGAAACAAGGCACGCTTGGTAGCCAAGGGCTACAGTCAAGTTGAAGGTCTTGATTATGATGAGACTTATGCTCCCGTGGCACGATTAGAGTTCATTCGATTGATGCTTGCATTTGCAGCACGTCGAGGCTTCAAACTATTTCAAATGGACGTCAAATCGGCATTCCTAAATGGTTTGATTAGGGAAGAAGTGTATGTCGAACAACCTCTGGGGTTTGAGAGTACCGAATATCCAAACCACGTGTTCAAGCTCAAAAAGGCACTCTATGGCCTTAAACAAGCACCCCGGGCTTGGTATGAGCGGTTGTCGACATTCTTGATTGAAAAGGGCTTTGTTAGAGGTTAAATAGACCCTACACTATTTCTACGAAGAGATGGTGACAATATATTTGTAGCCCAAGTATATGTCGATGACATAATTTGTGGCTCAAACAACAAGGGCTATTTACGTGAATTTATCGGACACATGGAGAGTGAGTTTGAAATGAGTCTAGTGGGAGAGTTGACTTTCTTCCTCGGACTTGAAATCAAGCAATCTCGCGATGGTATCCATGTGCACCAATCAAAGTACACACATGAAATGCTTCGAAAATTCAATATGAGTGATTCCAAAGAGGTAACCACTCCCATGGCCACAAACACAAGATTAGACAATGATGAGAGTGGTAAACCCGTTGATCTAACTCAGTATCGAAGCATGATAGGTAGTTTGCTATACCTTATAGCTAGTCGACCAGATATACTATTTGCTGTAGGGATGTGCGCTAGGTATCAAGTCCGTGCCAAGGAATCTCACCTAATTGCTGTTAAGCGAATTTTGAGATATCTCAAGGGCACAATTGGTGTAGGTCTTTGGTATCCCCGTACCGAATCTTTTGATTTGATGGGCTATACGGATTCCGACTACGCTGGATGTAAGTTGGACCAGAAAAGCACTAGTGGGGGCTGCCAATTCCTAGGTTCGTCTTTAGTAAGTTGGTCGAGTCGGAAGCAACATTGTGTTGCTCTTTCCACTACCGAGGCAGAATATATCGCCATGGGAGAGTGTATATCACAATTGTTGTGGATGATCCACACCTTAGAGGACTATGGATTGGGTTACAAGGGTGTGCAAGTGTTGTGTGATAACATTAGCACAATTAACTTAACCAAGAATCCGGTCCATCATTCTAGGACAAAACATATTGAGGTAAGACACCACTTCATTAGAGATCATGTAGCTAGGGGGAACATCATACTCTCACATATAGAGTCAAAGTCAAACCTAGCTGACATTTTCACTAAACCACTTCCCGAGAGTGAATTTAGTTTCCTTAGACGGGAGTTGGGAATGTGTCGCGCTTCATGATGTTCAAATTGTGGTCAAAACCCTTCATGATTATTTCAAATTGTTAGGGAACAATTGGGTAACTTTGGGAACATCTCACACAAACTATAAGGGTTACCAAAACGTTTTTGATTGCTAGATATGGGGTGAGATGTTAGGTTCAACTCAATTTCTCAAAATGTCATTGCATCAATTGAGAAATTAAGTTGATGAGATAATAATCACGGTGGTGACCAAGTATGGGGAAAACCATTGCATAACACATGTGTATATGGCTCCATGATCATACTTGGACATTCCAATCAAGGCAACTTGATTGGAAACTTGAAGTTGGAGTAGAAACTTGTTTGAATTTGCTTGATTGATTGATAGTTGAGTTTGACTCCATTAAGATGGGTCAAAGTGTGTGATGAACCTATAAGGACTTTGGATTCTTGTTCAAGAATCAATTTTAGTCAGAAGTACCTGTCCAAATTAGACAAAATTCATCAGAGTTCGTTTGAAAATTTCAGAAATTCTGAAACTGAACATTTCAGGTCGTATCAGGAACCCTAATCGGTCACCGGACCGATCAGGCATCAGGCTGATCGGTCCCCGGACCGATCTGACCCCTTTCTGTGGTGTTCGGTCCACAGACCGATCTGCGAGGCAAGCCGTAATCTCTCGAAATCTGACTAAGTGTCTGAGCTAGCCTGGATCGGTCTCCAGACCGATCTGGCACCCTGTGGGGATCGGTCCACAGACCGATCAGGGAGCTCAGAATTTTCTCTCCAGGACCTACTGATCGGATCCTGATCGGTCACCCGATCGATCAGGATCGCATCTGATCGGTCAGCCGACCGATCAGGATCGCATCTGATCGGTCAGCCGACCGATCAGGATCGCATCTGATCGGTCAGCCGACCGATCAGGACCATTCCAGTCCGATCAGGATCGCATCTGATCGGTCCGGACGCGATCTGATCGAACGGTGATCCGATCAACCATATTAAATTTTGGTTGGTGGACCGATCCACCAACCGATTAACTCTCCAAATCTTCATTTTCCCGAACCCTAGCGCCGAAACCACCCCGTCTGTGCAACCTTGTGTGAGTGAGAGAGTTCCTGCGTCTCCCTTCCTCACGCGCGTGCGAAGCAGAGATTTCTACTGGTATTTTCCGGCGAGATCTCCTCTTCCTCTCTGCGTCCGAGAGTTCTCAGTGAGCAAGCCTCTCTCAATCATGAGGAACCGACTTCTTCCTCCCTCGCTCAAACGCTTCAATGGCACCGAAGTAAGTGTTTGGCTTCATCTTTCATTTTCAAAAAGATATATATTTGTGAAGCTAACCGAATTCTGTTCTTGTTTTTGTTTTTGCCGTGACCCTCTTCCTCATTTCTTGACCAAAACATTTTATATCTACCTTTTGATTGGGTCTCATCTTATGATCAATTCTTGTGCTTCAATCTATGTGTCATGATCTATTCAAATCTTATTAGAAAATCATCTAAAGGAAAAGAGAGCATGGAGGGAAATCCGAGGGGGAAGACTCCTTCCTCCTCTTCCAGAAGGCCACAGCCTTCCTCTAGCTCCAGGTTCCCAAATGCGGCCTGTGAGCAGGCTTTTCAAGCTAGGACATTCAAACTTTTACCCTGCAGATCCATTGACATTCCTTTCCTAACGGAATACTGCCCTTCTGTTATGGAGATTGTTACTTATTACAATCTGGGGTTTCTTCTTTCTTTGGAAAGAACCATAAATTACGACCTCGTCTCCGAATTTTACAACAACCTACAACCAAGCTCTAAAGGGGGATTCGAGTTCACCACTCGAGTCGGGAAGATGAACCTTGACTTTTCATATGAGATTTTGGCTGAGTACTTGGGTGGTCGACGATCACCGAATCTTTATTCGCTTTATCCTGACCTTCCTAATCCTCTGCTAGCACCCTTTGCAGACGTTACCCCTGATTCTATCCATCAGTATTTCTTTGGCTATCCGCGTCCAGACGGTCTTGATGAGCTTGGACCTAACTTTCCTACATTTGCTGCACTGCGTCTGTCTCCCACTAGTTATATACTATTCAAGATCATTACCAATTGTATTCTTCCAATCACCTCAAAACCCTTAGCTGAGATCCGACCCTATCACTGCTTGATGCTCTACGGCATGCACAGCCGTTCAGATTTCGATATTATGGAGAGCATCTTCCAGTCCATTTTGTCTTATCGAGAGGAGTCCAGCCGCCGCACTGTCTACATGCCTTTTGGTCACGTCATCACCGACTGGCTCATGTCAGTAGGTGTTGATGTTTCCAAGGGTCGGACGGTGTCTATGGTACGACAGGATTGCAGACTTGGCCGGCGTGCCTTCGCCAAGTCTGGCATCATTATTCGGGGGCCCGATCGGATGTTGATCTGGAAAGATGGTAGGGTTCTTGGGGAGTTACCACGGGGAGTTCCACAGGGTCAGGCGCCAGCCGCTGCTGCTGATGACGATGACTATGATGAGGCGGATCCGGATCTCCGATGGCAGATCTCAGAGCTAGATCAGACTGTTCAGGAGCTTATTCAGCTGGGGGCGACAGATCATGAGGAGTTTCGTTCGGGTTTTCGCTCTTTCGATTCCCGACTGACCAGGATCGAGACCGACCTATCAGGGACCCGCACACTCCAGCAGACATGGTATAATGAGTGGCGCAGCCACACATTTCCTGGAGGTGCACCTTCTGCGAGTTCTGCACCAGGGTCCTATGCTCCTACCGATGCTGCAATGGACGACCTCATGCGGGATGACGACCCTCCTACTGACACTTGACCTCGGATATCTGTTGTTTTATCATGATTTGCGTTGTATGACTTTTGGGATGTATGCCCTCTGACCTTATTGGTGTGACCTTGAGTCACACATATTTTGCTACTTGCTTGGATGTTTTCATGCTTTGACTTATCTGCCATGCTTAGTCTACTATTGTTGATGTCTTGATGATTATGAACCTGTTATCTGCATGGTTGTTCGATTGCCATATTCATGCTTACACTGCCATGTCTATTTGATACTTATGAATATTATGGCATGCTTTGATACTCATATGATGCATGTGATTGCTATGTCTTGCTATAATTTTTCACATGTGTTCGTATGCCAAACTCACAAACTATCACACTTTTGTTGATTTGGAATACCTCTAGGATTGAGGGGGAGCTTATTCTAATCTTGACAGTCCCTCTTGTCCCTTTTCGGTGTTCGACAAAGGGGGAGAGTGTGGATTGGTTAAGTTTAGCATGTTTATGTTGTAGGGGGAGGATCTGGATTCCCCTATGATTCTAAAGTTGGATTATTGATTGAGAATCCCTAAACTTAAAATCGGGTTGTCAAACAACAAAAAGGGGGAGATTGTTGATGCAGTCTGGCCCTGATTGTTGTTTTGGTGTTGACAACGATTTTAGTTTAGGAGGATGATTATGATATGGAAAATCCTAATCTGGGAGGTTAGGTGGATTATGATTAAGTCCTGATCGAGGATTAGGCATGATTTGGAAAATCCTAACCTGGGAGGTTAGGTGTGATGAATTGTGATGATTATGATGATTATGATTAAGTCCTGATCGAGGATTAGGCATGATATGGAAAATCCTAACCTGGGAGGTTAGGTGTGGAAAATCCTAACTTGGAGGGCTAGGTGTTGGAAAATCCTAACCTGGGAGGTTAGGTGTGGAAAATCCTAGCTTGGAGGGCTAGGTGTTGGAAAATCCTAACCTGGGAGGTTAGGTGTTGGAAAAGTCCTAATTCGGAAGGGTTGGGTGAAAAGTCCTAGCTTGGAGGGCTAGGTGAAAAGTCCTAACCTGGAGGGTTAGGTGCAAATTCCCATCCTGGAGAATTAGGTGAAAAAGTCCTGGCTTGGAGGGTCAGGTGCCTAGCTTGGAGGGCTAGGTTGGATGATGTTCTAACTCGGAAGAGTTGGGTGAAAAGTCCTAGCTTGGAGGGCTAGGTGAAAAGTCCTAACTTGGAGGGTTAGGTGCAAATTCCCAACTTGGAGAGTTAGATGGAAAAATCCTTAACTTGGAGGGCTAAGGTGGATGAATTCCTAGCTTGGAGGGCTAGGGGTGAGTCACTGGATCGGTCTGGTGACCGATCAGGGACATTGGCACGCTGCTCCTTAGTGGATCGGTCTGGTGATCGATCCAGATATGTCTGATCGGACTGGTGACCGATCAGGGAGCGCACAGTGAGATTGGGAATCTACTGTGTGGCTCCTGATCGGACCGGTGACCGATCAGGGAGCAGGCTGCTTCCTTGTTGTCTTGCTCCTGATCGGTCTGGTGACCGATCAGGGAGCAAACGGTGAGTGAGTTCCCTTGCTGATCAAAGTCTTGGATCGGTCCGGTGACCGATCAGGAATCTTGGGTTTGATTAAAAAGTAACTGTTCATCTGCTCTGATCGGTCTGGGTGACCGATCAGGATCCAATCTGATCGGTCTGGTGACCGATCAGGATTCACCCTGATCGGTCTGGTGACCGATCAGGCGTGTATAGCTGCGAGAGCTGGGAATCCCAGCAAAGCAGTGGATCGATCTGGTGATCGATCCACACACCCTGGATCGGTCCGGTGACCGATCACTTTAATTCAAATTTCACTGTCAGACGCGGTCAGAGCGTCTGATCGTATCGGATTTGCTGATGTATGTTTCTGATATGTGATATGCTGCGTGATCTTCTGCTCTAATGCTCTGATTGAGTTTCAGGTGACAGGGGAGGATTCAAACACTCAAGGAGAAGTCAAAGCGCGCTTTCCTTGGAGCAGGTTTGTCCCTTTTCCCATCTTAGGTTACAACGGCGAGCTACAGACTGGAGCTGAGACTGGAGCTCGACTGAGGAGCTCAGTGAGTCCAGAGATAGCTCAGTAGAGGCTGGCGTTGGCAGATGAGTAGCTGGGAGCTACAGAGATGTCGTCACTTGTCGCTTGGCGGAGAAACAAAAAGGAACGCGAGAGTTGAGTTCAGCACGACTTACAGTTTGAAGTTCTTCGAGTTTTTTCGTGCTCTTGAGTTCCTGTGCTAGAAGCTTGCTGTTCTTGAGTTCGTCAACCATTCTAAGCAAGCTATTGAGGAGCAATCATCATACTTGAGCGCTTGAAGGAGAAAACAAGAAGCTTGGAGTCCGACAGTGGGAAGACACGAAGCAGACAGGGGTCTGCGTGAGATCGCCACTGGGTGGAGCTCAGGGAAGCTTGCTGTGTTTTATCCTTGCTAAGTGTTTGAGTAAGATCCTTCTTGTTGTTGTTTCATTGTGCTCATTATATATCATTGTGTGAAACACGCTGTGGAGAGGTTTCTCTACCGAGAAGGAGGTTGCTTCATATCCGGTGTTAACCGGGGCTTGATCTGCCGACGATCAAGGGATCGCCCACCTCAAGGGCACGCCAAGGAGTAGAGGCAAGTTATCCCCGAACCTTGTAAACCCTCCTTGTTAGCGATCTTGCTAGTTGTGTTTGTTTCGCTCTCGTTTAGTTTTTCTGCATACTCTGTTTTCCACTCTTTCCGCTGTGCTACTGATATTTGAGTTGCAGAAATCGTGATAAGTTTTCAAGGGGCAAGCGATTGTCTATATTCACCCCCCCTCTATAGCCATCTCGTTCCCAACAATATTAAAGCTAGATTTGGAGTGACCATATCATACCAAAAACATACATAGCCAGTGAGAAAGCATTGAAAAACGTCGTTGGAGATTATGATGAGGCATATAGAGATCTTCCACAATATATGCGTGAGTTAAGAGCTAGGAATCCTAAAACTTATGTGGCACTATACAGGAATGGTAACAATGAGTTCCAGCGGTGTTTTTAAGGTTTTGGTCCTTGTCGAAGGGTGTTCAGGTCTTATTTACATAAACTTATCGGAATTGATGCCACACATCTAAGAGGGAAGTATTTGGGTGTATTGTTGATTGCTACAGTGATCGATGGTAATAACAATGTTCTCCCAGTTGCCTTTGGAATAGCTGAAGTTAAATGTGGGTCTGCATGGGAGTGGTTTTTGAAGCATACAAAGAGCTTCTTTGCTGTCGATGAATAGTCAATGACTATAGTATCAGATAGACATCGTGACATTATATCAGCAGTTAGGAAAGTGTACATAAACGTCCATCATGCTTTTTGTTGCCACCACATGTCTTATAATATGGTAACGAATATTGGAAGTAGAGTATCTTTAGGTTTGTTTTGGGCAGCAACACGAGCAAACACAACAGTCCAATATAATCTCATAATGCAGTCAATGCTTGAAAAACATCCAAATGCCCATAAGTGGCTTCAGAACATTGACCTTAAAAGGTGGGTCTGGGAGAAGATACAAAATGCTAACCACTAATTGTGTGGAAAGTTTAAATGCTTTGTTCAAGAATATACGTGAACCTCGCATAAATAGGTTAATTGATAATACAAGAAGAAAGGTAGCTCAATGGTTCTTTAACCGTAGAGAGGAAGTCTCAAAATGATATGTTGCTTTGACACCTCATGCTACAAAAGAAATGAATTCAATGAGAGAGAAAGCTAGAGCATATAAGGTTCACCCATACTCTCAATCAGAAATGGAAGTAGAGACATGGGGCGCTTCATACATTGTTGATTTGGAAAAAAATATTGTCAATGTAGAGAGTTTCAAAATTCAGGACTCCCTCTAAATTCAGGGCTCCCTTGCTCACATGCTATTGTCGTCATCATTCACTGGAATATGGATATACTCCCATATTGTGAGCATTATTTTTATTCATAAAATTGGAATGTCATTTACATGAATCGTATTTACCCTTGTCGAAGCAAGGAGTTTTGGCCTAGGGGCATAAACAACATTATAGTTCTATGTCCCCGTAGCCTTGTGTATCCCGGTAGACCAAAAAAGGCACGGATTGAGTCGAGACACAATGGAAAGGAAAAATTCAAATGCAGCCGCTGCAAACAACTTGGCCATAATCGAAGGACTTGTAGAATGTTGTCAGCCCCAGGTTCTTGAGTTACTAGTATATGTTGATGGGTATGGCTTGGCGGGCTTCCTATGTGAATACTTGGTCATCCTTGAGAGACCTCTCCATGTCTACGGATTAAAAATTAATCCGAATGGAGACCTGTCTCCCAAACGACCATCTCGTCATTGTATCGATCGGTTCAAATTACAACTTGGCCAATCTCAAAGATCTAGACTTGTAATTTGCCTAACCATTCGACCGCGAAAAAGACGACGAGTGGATCCCCAGTTTTTGTGTTTATTGTCGGGGTCCAATAATTAATTATCATTAATTAACTAATAATTAAACAAGATAATTAATTATCACATACCACATAAAATGATAGAACTTAAAACAAGAGACAAGAGAGAAATATACCTCTCTTTACCTCGTAGTCTTCTACCTTATGTCCCTTCCCTCTCAGACGCCGTGTAGGCGATGAGCTACCGAGAACCAAAATCAGCAAGGGCTTCAATTAATCACCTTCTTCACAACTAGCAAAACCCTAATTCTAGGGTTTGGAACCGCCGACCATCCTTCCTCTTCCCTTGCGCCGCCGGCCACCGTGAGCCACCCAAGCCCTGCCAGTCCCTCAGCAGCCCTCGAGAGGAAAGTGAAGAAGAAGAAGAATAAGAAGGAGAGAAAGCTCCTTCTTCCTTACCCAAACCGGTCGGAAAACCTCACCTTAAGAACCCCCCCCCCCCCCCCCCCCCCCCCCCCCCCCCCCCCTTTGTCTAGTAAAGGCCAACCACCGAGTGGTTGAGAGGAAGAAGAGAAAAGAAGAGGGAGAAGTGGCTTCTCCTCTTCTTGTCGTGACCTAGGAGAGAGAAGGGAGAGAGAGGAGAGGAGAGAAGCCTTGGGTTGATGATTAATTGATTAAACCTTGGTTTCTTGATCCCATGGGGTATATATAGGGCTAAGGTAGGGACCATGAGGAGGAGTTGGGTCTTGGCCCGCTAATGGATCTAAAACCGATCCATTACTGAAGATCCATTCCACTAAAGGATCTCCATTGAACTTCCGCACCAAGCCCTATATTTTTATATGGGCTCCACCTATTATGAGTACATCCATCTCCCCGTGTTTAAGATATCATATGTCCATCGATTAATTTAAATTACTGACAATTTTAATTAATCAACTTCTAACTCCTTGACTAGTATCACTCAACCTTATCATCATGTTGGATCAAATCCACCTGCAGGGTTTAACATTATGAACCTTATGAGCTGCATCATCATCCCGACTCACCAGGACACGGATTCCGTCAATAATAAATGACACACCATATAATTAATATTATTTCTCAACTTACCGGGCCTATCGACTTAGCAGAATAAATCTCGTCCATTGGTAAATCAAAAAAATAAATTATTAACTATACGTGCCCATTATTATTTCGGGATTTAGAGATTGTACTCCATAATAATCTGAGGTCCAATCCAATTATTAAGTCAGTACAAATTGGATGACCTCTATTTTGGTCCTGCTCAATGCACACAAAGCACACTAGTGTAATTCTATGGTCAAGACAAACCTGTAACGACCCAACTTTTATCTACTAAGCTTTAAGTTACTACTACTTGACTTCCCTTAACTTGCTTTATTTTTTTTTTCTTCTTCCTTCTCTTTTTTTTTCAAAAAAAAAACAAAACAACTTTCATTTTATTTGCTTTGCCAGGATTTGACCCCTAGACCTCTTAGTTGTAACACTAGAGCACTAACCAGCTGCTCTATACCATTTCTTTTCATTGGTACCAGTCGACTGCTATATAGCAGTCGCCTGGTACCAGGCGACGGGCCTTTGGCAGTCGCCTGGTGCATCGAACAAAAGCTACTGTTCGATAGGGCAGGTGACTGGTCCTGTACCAGTCGACTGGCATGCCTGAAAACCTGCATTTCAGACCCGAAACTCATCTCTATCCATCCACAAAACATATACTTTCAAGCCATACAAAGACATAACACCATTTCTATACTCTATACTAGTTTTCTAAACATTTTAGCCAATCAAAACAACTTCATAAACTTGAAATTAGGACTTTTGCGGAAGTAAATAAGCTATGAAAATCTATATGAACTTTAGACTAGAGTTTGTACCAAATTTTGTATCTATGCAAGGTTTAAACAAAGTCATTCATGCTACCACTTCGAAACACCAAAACACATGTTCTACAAGACTTAGCCCAAAGATCTCTTCCACGGTTCCGCCGCCACTGAACATCAAAGCAAGTCCCTTCGCCTCCTTAACTTATGCATTTTCTTTACCTTTATCTGCAATAGAAGAAAAATGCAACTAATAAGCAAATTGCTTAGTAAGTAAATCCTAACTCACAAATCCAAACGATAAGGGATAAACATGCTCTTTTCAAAGAATGCTTACTTCCAAAATATATGCACATGGGAAACTTACATATACTTATCATGCTCAATCATGAAGAAAACATTACTTGCATAAAACATTTGCAAACTTATCATGCTCATACCTTAAAAACACTAACTTCTTTACTCTTACCCTTTATCATGCTTGCGAAGTATCAATGTGAACTTATTGAAATAAAGACATGTATTCAAAGCTAAAACACTTGTAAATACTTATATACTTAAAAATAATATTCAACTTTCTTTAGGCCTTGACATTTGTACCATGGTATCAATGTACCAATTGCACGCTTCTCTAATAGGTTTCGGGGTAGCTAGCCACCGCACCCTATTAGAGCTTCTTTCTAACTTTCTGTGGGCCTCTCTTTTGCCCGGTACATGTCACTTTACAAAAGTAAAATACTTTCTTAGTCATAAAGCTTATAATTATCAAGCTATCTTTCCTTTTGCATAACTTTTTGCAATACAAAACTTTACCTTTCTTACTTGGAACTTTCATCGAGCACCTTGCGTGCCCTTAACCCAAAACTCATTTTTGGGACTTTTCAAGAATTTAGTCTTATCACACTTAGGTCACACAACCAAAACTTAATTAAAACCAAGTTCTAGGTTAATAAACATGTTCTCTTTATAAACTTAAGACACGCAATTAGCATAAACTTAAAACATGCACTTAGATCATAAAATCAAGGTTCTACATCGAAAACTACATAATGGAAACTACTTCTATTGCAGGTGAGTGATCTACTTACCGTTATCTTGAAGAAAACTCACTAAATCGAGGTATAAACCTAGCGTAGAACTCCTCTCTTCTTCCTTGTGAGAAACCTCCACTCTTTGGCCCTAGGGAGAAACCCTAGATTCTCTCTACTAAAGGGGAAGGAGAAGAAGAAGAAGAATCCTTGGCTTCCTCTGTTTTCGCAGCCCCTCCCTCGCCCCCTTCTCGCACGCAGCCGACAAAATCCCTCATCTCCCTTACGTGACTTAAGCGGGGTTAATATACCTCTTAATGAAAAGGCCTAACTACCCTACAACATTATTTCTCTCCACCTTTTTCTGTGCTTGATACCCTAGCCCGTCCGGTCAGCTGTGCGCCCTTAGGGGTTTGCTCCTCCTGTGGTCGCGAGTTCGAACCCCCCTGCTGCCCTTTAAAGTTTTTCTTTTTTTTTTCTAATTTCATTTCGAAAAAATGCTATAATATTCCGAAAAATGCTAGAAAAATTCCTAAAAATCCCTAATAATACCAGGAAATTATTGGGTGTTACAAAACCACACCTAATTACACTACAACCATCCCGATGGTTTGTCCAACTCCTTCTCGATTGTGAGCCTCTACTTATACAATGCAAGGGACTGATAACATGATCTTCTGTGTGTCACCATACACCATGTTATCTACAATACAAAGTATCGGATTTTTATGGATATACTAATATAAATACGCATCTGTGTTGTTGTAATTCTCTTTCAAAATGTAAATGATCATATAAAAAAGAACAAGTCTTTTAGTATACATCTAACATATGTATGCAAGAATATTCTGCTTGAAGTATATATTTTGTAAGCAGGAGAAGTAGATCTATATATTTTGTATCTAGTACAATGATAGTATTGTAAAAAAACTAATTGTGGTTAATGTTGTCACTTCTAGAGATATTCCAATACTATGATACATTTCAGCTTGTTTAATTCAATGTAAGCAAAATATGATCATAGATCAGTCCTGAAGTCCTCTGATTTCAGGCCCACGTTGGTCCTGAAATAATCTGATTTCAGGCCCAATGTGGGTCTGAAATCAGAGGATTTCATACCCTCTGCTAACCAAAATAACTCTGATTACAGGGTCTCTACTAACCAAAATAGGAATATTCTTTTTCAAATTATAAATAAATATGTATAATATAAACATATAGAAATAAAAATTAGTGGTTATAGATGTTATATCTAAGAAATAAAAATAAAAGATATTAAAATAAAATTATAAATTTGGAAAAAAACTAACATAGATAATAAGATATAAAAATAAGAAAAATTAAGATATAAAGAAAGAAATACAAAATATAAGTTTGGACACCACAAAATCTATAATTGAAATTAAGATATAAAGAAAACACGACAATAATGAAAGAAATATAAAATATGAATAAATACATATAGTTTATAGAGTAAAAATAAAGAAATAAATATAATTCAAATAGAAATAAATTTTAAAATGTAAAAAATAATTAAGATAGATAATAAAATATAATGATAAGCAAAATTAAAGAGATAAGGATGACAAAAAAACAAAACTCTGATTCTGCATGATATCGAGTATTGAGAAATCCAAATATCCTAAGTCCATTAGTGAGTTTCCACCGAAACCCACTGATGGACCTACAAAAGTCCTATTGCAATAAATTCTGAAATTATGAGTTGATGGTCTGCAAGGAATTGAATTTTGCTATGCATTGTGTATTTAGGTAGTATACAGATGTTGCCAATAATACGATACATTTAAACTTGTTTCAAGTTTAAACAAATGTAAGCCTGTCTTGATCATACCTGAGTATTTCAATAAAATCAGATGATTTTGTCAGAACTTGTTGAATTATATAAAAGATTAGCCGATAAATAATTAATTTAATAAATCATGAATAAATATTATAAAAATATTTTTAAAATAGAAATTAATATGAGTCCACGTTGGGCTTGAAGTCCTCTGATTTCAGGCCCAATTGGGCCTGAAATAATCTGATTTCAGCTCCACGATGGGCGTGAAATTAGAGGATTTCAGTCCTCTGCTAACCAAAATACCTCTACTTTCAGGTCATCTGCTACCCAAAATAGAAATATTTTTTTTTCCAAATTATAAATAAATATGCATAATATAAACATATAGAAATAAAAATTAGTGGTTGTAGATGTATAGATGTTATATCTAAGAAATAAAAATAAAAGATATTAAAATAAATTATAAATATGAAAAAAACTAACATAGATAATAAGATATAAATATAAGAAAATTAATATATAAAGAAAGAAATACAAAATATAAGCAGGCGCTTGGTAAGCTTGTTTAGAAGGCAGGAATGAGAATGAAATATATTTCATTCCCATTCATGATGCTTAGTATACGGAATCAGAATCAAAATATGGATATGTTACCCCTGATGTTATAACCTAACCCCCACTAGGTTATTATTAAACCCATAAACCCCTCAATCAAAACCTATTACCATTCCCATTGCGAATGTATACAAAGCACCCCTTATGTTTGCACACCACAAAAACTTATAATTGAAATTAAGATATAAAGAAAACATGACTAAAAAGAAAGAAATATAAAATATAAATAAATACATAGAGTTTATTGAGTAAAAGTATTTTAAAAATGGGGAAAAATATGAGTCCACGTTGATCCTGAAGTCCTTTGATTTCAGCCCACGTTGGACCTGAAGTAATCAGATTTCAAGCACAATTTGGACCTGAAATCAGAGGATTTCAGGCCCTCTACTAACCAAAGTAGGAATATTCTTTTCCAAATTATAAATAAATATGTATAATATAAACATATAGACAAATATTAAGCAAATATATAAAGTTATAAACAAAAAACATGAAGATATAAATATAGAATATATAAACTATACCGTATATATAATTAGTGGTTATAGATGTTAAATCTAAGAATATCCTAGCTGCAATTGATGCTGTATTTGTTCTATGCCAAATGATACGGTATGAGAAATTCATTGATATTCATTAGAATTAAGTTTAGGCATCATAAATATCATCTCTTAGCTCAACTCTAACTAGTGATATCGAGTATTGAGAAATTCAAATATTCTAGGTCCATCAGTGGGATTCCATCGAAACCCACTGATGGATCTACAAAAGTCCTATTGCAATAAATTTTGAAATTATGAGTTGATCGGCTGCAAGGAATCGAATTTTGCTATGTATTGTGTATTTAGGTAGTATCTAGATGTTGTCCGATAATATAATACATTTAAAATTGTTTCAAGTTTAAACAAATGGAAAAATATTAGCCTATAAATAATTAATTTAATAAATCATGATTAAATATTATAAAAAATATTTTTAAAATGGAAAAAATATGAGTCCACGTTGGGCATGAAGTCCTCTAATTTTAGGCCCACGTTGGGCCTGAAATCCTTTGATTTCAGACCCTGTGCTAACAAAAATAGCTCTGATTTCAGGCTCTCTGCTAACCAAAATAAGAATATTCTTTTCCAAATTATAAATAAATATGTATAATATAAACATATAGAAATAAAAATTAATGGTTAATGATGTTATATCTAAGAAATAAAAATAAAATATATTAAAATAAAATTATAAATGTGGAAAAAATATAATTCAAATAGAAATAAAGATAAGAAATAAATATACTTCAAATAGAAATAAATTTTAAATGTAAAAAATAATTATGATAGATAATAAAAAATATTTTTAAAATAGAAAAAAATGAGTCTATATTGGGCCTGAAGTCCTCTGATTTTAGACCCACGTTGGGCCTAAAATCCTCTAATTTCAGGCCCAATATGGGCATGAAATCAGAGGATTTCAGGCCATCTGCTAACCAAATTAGGAATATTCTTTTCCAAATTATAAATAAATATGTATAATTTAATCATATAGAGAAATATTAAGCAAATATATAAAGTGATAAAGAAAAAACATGAAGACATAAATATAAAATATTTAAACTATAAATAAATAATTAGCGGTTATAGATGTTAAATATAAGAAATAAAATTTAAAGATATTAAAATTTAATGATATATGTGAGCTTCATTGATATTCATTAGAACTAACTTTGGACACCACAATTATCATCTCCTATTGCAATAAATTCAAATTATTACAAGTTGATGGTTTGCAAGGAATCGAATTTTGCAAGAAGTCAACGTTGGGCTTGAAATCCTCTTATTTCAGGCCCTCTGCTAACTAAAATCGAAAAATTATTTCCATGGATTGAAAGCAAGGTTCCATATTATTGATTGTATAGACAACAATTACAGATTACAGATTACACAACAACATGGATCGAAAGCAAGGTTCTATTGATTTCAAATGGATTATATATAAAACAATTACAGATTACATACATTATAACTACAAATATACAATGTCTGTCATAACATGCAATTACAAATATATTGTATCAACAAAAAATAATTACAGATTACCCTTCCAGAATTTGTCTGTCATAATTTTATATCCAACCTTAAATCGATAAAGTTTCATTTTGCTTTGGGTTAAATCAGTAGATCTATGAAATACTAAACTTTTAGCATAGCACATCATGAAAAACACAATCCACCCTAAAAAAATCAATATTTAAATTGTGGTTAGCATATTACAGGAACCATCAAAGATTATGTTTTAATGAAGCAAAAAAAACATAATCTTATGATCTGCATTGGGTGGATCGCTATACTTCACTTTTAGTATAGTCTTTCCCTAAGATAGAATGCAATCCTTTATTCCATCTGGTGTAATGTGGCTAGTTCATATTCTTGAAAAACGCCACCTACACACAAATGACATTAATAAATAATACATACTAAAAGCTACTTATAATGGTTTATATATAAAATATAAAACTTACAACTTTCTCAAAGTTAGCAGTGTAGCTTTCCATGGCGCCGAGAGAATTATAATGAAGAATATTACCTTCCTCGAGGTCTATCACCAAAAGATGTCAATGATTATCTACATTATTTATAGGATAAATGATATATCTAATTGACTTGTCTGTATTAGTTGCAACAGTTTGTTCTAATGTTTCAGCGTGCATCACATCAAATAGATCCTATGGCTTTTTAAATGGAAAACTGTTAGTGGACTAAATCTTAGAAAAAAGCAACAAAATAAGGTACTTATTTACTTACATATAACCCCACCCCACAGAATATGGAGGGGTGATATGGTGAGTTAGAGGTTTTGGCGACATTTACTAAAATTGTCCAGTATGTATTTATGCAATCCCCAGTGGTGTAGTCATTCCAATCAAATATAGTCAAAAAGATTACATATCTAATGAGAAGGTCTCATTGGATCATACTGGATGCACTGAAAACCTACATAAAAAAAATAAGAAACTTAATAACAAGGGATTTATTAAATTTTATTATTGAATGACAATAATCATCATTGTTTTACATTATTATGCAATCGTGATAGCAACTAAGTCACTTTAATTTATTAAGCTTTAATAATGTTTCTGCAATCTCAGCATCTTTATTCTTCTTGAAAAATGCCCTGGCATTCTTCAAGATTTTGTTTTGACCTTTTGAATTGCTTTACTTTTATCTGCTTGTTGATCAGATTTTGTTGTTTTAGTTGTGGTTTGTGTCATTGATGGGGCAGGAGGCTGTTCATCTACATCCTCATCCTCATCCTCAACAATCTCTTTGCCTTTGCCTTTACTCTCGTATGCTTGTTTTCTCTCAGTTCTCTTTCTTTTAGGCCCTTGTCCAATATTTGTTGGTAGTGGCTCAACATCAACTGAGCCTTTGCTTTTCAATTGTTTTTGAAGCATTCAGATTTTTTCTCAGTATTTTCTATGATTTTGTCTTCTGCAGATAGTAATTTTTTGCCAACTGTAGCATTGCCACTCGATTGCTTCAGTATCTCAAGAAGTTCTCTTATTTGAACATCTTTATCTTCAAGCGGGGAATCCAGCTCTGACTCTGCCGGAAGTAAATCAACAATAATTTTATCTGGACTCAGACGCTCTATCATCTTTTTGACAGTGTTAACATGATAGTTAGGCCAACTCCACCAAAGGATTCTTGGTAATCTATCAGGATGATCTGGAGCAGCAATATTGATGTGCTCACTCACCCATACCTGCAAAATGATTATATTGAGTCAATAATATGTATCAAAAAATATATGAGCAGCTATATGTACTCTAATTTACAGCCAAAATATTTGAAAATCCCTTGAACAAGGTGGCCTTGGCCGTTTACGTTGAATCATCTACATGTGGTCTTGGCCTCAATGTAACCTCCAACCCAATGGCTTCCAACTGAGGAACCATGAAATTGTACACGACATTGCACCAATTATACGTAGCTAGGTTGTCAAAATCATCTACGCAGTCAATTAGTGAGAGCATAGGAATTCTAACAACGTTGCTAGTACCACAAAATATAACAGTAGCAAAAAAATACAATAAATAAAATTGACAGTAGAGTTTAACATTGGATCTTGACTTCATTATATGTTTCTCCAAATGCTTGGTAGAACAACCAGACTCTTCGAAATACTTCTCGAACAGTGGGTTGGAGGCCTTGTTTAAATCAAGTTGGACTATCTCTCCAGTGTCGGGTAGTCTTAGAATTAGTGAAATATCTACTTTTGTGAATTTGAGTTTTTTTTTTCATGGAAGATAAAGCTATGTTCTTCTTGATCTCAATTATTGAACATATTCTGGACCTGAGGTCTTACAAAAAAACTATTTGGGAGGTCGAGGACCCAAGAAAAGGGTGTATCTCGAATCAACTGTTCTTGTGCTGCTGTCGGTTGAAAAAAATTAATAAAATTTCTGAAATGACAAAGGTTACTTTTCCAGTTCATTCTTTTACTTCATCCTTTGTTGACATAACTTGTATAATCGCAAAGGATTTTGCATTTTTCTAGTCTCAACTGTCCTTTTTTACTTCGAGCAGCACCTTGCTGTTTAGTCGATTTTTTTGGAGTGCCTTGCTTTGACGACGATTTTGTTAGAGCCATCCCAAACTTAGCAACCATAAAATAGCAATGACATACAAACAAAATTAACACTTAGATTTCATAGATAAAGGGTCTGCTCAAATTCGGTTAGTCAGTAAAGACTATCGCTAACCCTAGGTGAAAAGCCATAAGTAAAATCAAAAACTAAATACAAAGGTACGTACAATCCCACTGGTCCGATGATGAGGACGTTAACCACACGACTCCAATGGAGGAAAACATGATACCTTCAATTGCGAAGAAAATGAGAGGAAGAAGATGATTGCTAACCACAAGGCTCCAGAGGACGCTATACATCTGGCTTAATGCTGTGCCTAATCTCCCCAAATTTCAAGACCTACGCGGGCCTTATTTCTTACATCTACTAATTTTTTATTTTATTTTTATTTTATTATGTATTTCTAATTTATACTATACTTTATCTGGGATTTGTCTTAATTTTCTTATTATTATAAACTGTATAAAAATATTTACTCTATAAAAATATTTTTACTCTAATTTTATTTTATTTTTATTTATTATGTATTTATCTCTATAAAAATATTTTTACTCTATAAACTATATGTATTAATTCATATTTTATATTTCTTTCTTTATAGTCGTATTTGCTTTATTTCTTAATTTCAATTAAAGGATTTTGTGGTGTCCAAATTTATATTTTGTATTTCTTGTAGGACCGGTTCCGTCGATAGAGGGGGATGAATATCGACTCGAACAATCTTTCGTAAACTAGTCGTAAACTTCGAGGTTCATTCTATTCAGAGAATTAGTAGCACAACGGAAAAATAAAGAATGAAAAACACACAAGACACACGGGTTTAATTTACTTGGTTCCCAACCCCCCAGGTCAGTACGTCCAAGGCCTAATTACGGGTAGCGCCCGTCCACTAATGGTCTCCTTTCCGGACTTTCTGGAGGCGGAGAAACCCATCTTACAGTTCAAGTTTTACAACCAAAAGATTAAGAAATTAAGTGCATAAAAATAAATGCAAACCAAATAGGAAAGTCGACGATCCCGGTCGATCTGGAACTCCGAAGTGCAGCGCACTTCCTCCTGGAGCCTCCTTGGTCGCAGAGCTTCATCTCTAACGCTATTTCTTCACTCGGAATGCTTAGAATGGTGTAGCAGATGATGTTCTGAGTTGAGGGGCCGAAGCCCCTTTTATAGCTTCATCTCGGGCGCCCTAGAGCCTCTGGGGCGCCTCATTGGCTGTCAAAATTCCATCCGAAATCGCAAACTTCGTGATATTGATAAGGTAGACTGTCTTGGGAGCCCAAGACCATACTGGGCGCTTGGATATTCCAGGCGCCTAGTATCTAGGGCGCTTGGATATTCCAGGCGCCTGGTATCTAGGGCGCCTGGATGCATGGGGGTGCCCTGGTTCAATGGGGGCACCTATGAGCAGTTTTACCAGGCTTCTCTTGTGTTTGTTCGCCTGCTTTGCCTCCAATTCTAGGTACCTGCAAGATACACAAACACAAGACAAACACATATATAATTTTAGCCTTAACGATTGGTTTTGACTTTAGATTTCTCGCGAAACCCTAGGTCGAACTGAGTTCCCTTCCCAGGGAACGCGCCTTCGCCTACTCCTCTCAGGAGAAGTTTGCCAACCGGCTCCTCCGATTGGACTTTTGCCCGATCTTCTAGATCAGGACTTTGGTGTCCAGTGCATGACCAAGACTTATTGCCCAACCCTCGGTCAGGTCTTAGGTGCCTAACCCTCGGCCAGGACTTATTGCCCAATTCAACGAACCAGGACTTCGTGCCCAACCCTCGGTCAGGTCTTAGGTGCCCAACCCTCGACCAGGGCTTATTGCCCAATTCCATGAACCGTGACTTCGTGCCCAACCCTGGGTCAGGTCTTAGGTGCCCAGCCCTCGGCCAGGACTTAGTGCCCAATTCCACGAACCAGGACTTCATGCCCAACCCTCGATCAGGACTTATTGCCTAGGTTAACTAGGACATTTCTTCCCCTTGATACGGATTTCTTGACTAACCCTTACCTTGTCTAATATATCACTAACTTCAGCATATTGTTAAATATTGAAACACTAGAGGAGGACATCACTCATGCATCTTGCACCAACATTTCTTTCTTGATATCTTAATTTTCTTATCTTTATATCATTTTATCTATGTTAGTTTTTACCCATATTTGTAATTGAATAATTAATATTTTTTATTTTTATTTCTTAGATTTAGCATCTATAACCAATAATTATTTATTTATAGTTTATATATTTTATATTTATATCTTCATGTTTTTTCTTAATCTTTATCTATATGTTTATATTATACATATTTATTTATAATTTGGAAAAAATATTCCTAGTTTGGTTAGCAGAGGGTTTGAAAACCTCTGATTTCAAGCCCAATGTACGCCCGAAATATGATTATTTTAGGCCCAACGTGGGCTTGAAATTAGAAGACTTCAGGCCCAACGTAGACTCATATTTTTTCCCATTTTAAAAATATTTTTTTATTATCTATCTTAATTATTTTTTGCATTTAAAATTTATTTCTATTTGAATTATATTTATTTCTTATCTTTATATCTTATTATCTATTTTAGTTTTTTTCCACATTTATAATTTTATTTTAATATCTTTTATTTTTATTTCTTAGATATAACATCTATAACCACTAATTTTTTATTTCTATATGTTCATATTATACATATTTATTTATAATTTAGAAAAGAATATTTCTATTTTGGTTAGCAGAGTGTCTAAAATCAGAGCTATTTTAATTAGCAGAGGACCTAAAATCAGATTATTTTAGGCCCAACTTGGGCATGAAATCAGAGGACCTCAAGCCCAATGTAGACTCATTTTTTTTCATTTTAAAAATATTTTTTATAATATTTAATAATAATTTATTAAATTATTTTTTTATAGTCTAATATTTTATATAATTCTACAAGTTCTGACAAAATCCTCTGATTTTATGAAATACTCAAGTATGATCAAGATAAGCTTACATTTGTTTAAACTTGAAACAAGTTTAAATATATCTTATTATCAGACAATATCTGGATACTACCTAAATACATAATGCATAGCAAACTTTGGTTCCTTGCAGCCCATCAACTCATAATTTCAGAAATTGTTGCAATAGGACTTTTGTAGGTCCATCAGTGGGTTTCGGTGGAAACCCATTGATGGACCTAGGATATTTGGATTTCTCAATACTCGATATCACTAGATAGAGTTGAGCTAGGAGATGATATTTGTTGTCTAAACTTAGTTCTAGTGAATATCAATGAATTTCTCATACCGTATCATTTGACACAGAATAATGCAACATCAGTTGCAGCTAGGATATTCTTAGATTTAACATCTATAACCACTAATTATATATACGGTATAGTTTATATATTTTATATTTATAACTTCATGTTTTTTGCTTTATCACTTTATATATTTGCTTAATATTTGTCAATATGTTTATATTATACATATTTATTTATAATTTGGAAACAAATATTTCTAGTTTGGTTAGCAGAAGACCTGAAATCAGAGCAATTCAGACCCAACGTGGACTCATTTTTTTTCATTTTCAAAATATTTTTACTCTATAAATTATATGTATTTATTTATATTTTATATTTCTTTCTTTATATTCGTATTTTCTTTATATCTTAATTTCAATTATTGGTTTTTGTGGTGTCCAAATTTATATTTTCTATTTCTTTCTTTATATCTTAATTTTCTTATCTTTATATCTTATTATCTATGTTAGTTTTTTCCCACATTTATAATTTTATTTTAATATCTTTTATTTTTATTTCTTAGATTTTACATCTATAACCACTAATTTTTATTTCTATATGTTTATATTATACATATTTATTTATAATTTAGAAAAGAATATTCCTATTTTGGTTAATAGAGGGTCTGAAATCAGAGCTATTTTGGTTAGCAGAGGGCCTGAAATCATATTTATTTATTATTTCAGGCCCAATGTGGGCCTGAAATCAGAGGACTTCAGGCTCAACGTGTGTTGGTTTCCCATTCGGTTAGATTGCTCTCCATATCCCCGGATTAAAATTTTCTATTGATTAGAAATAATCCGGATGGAAAGAAACTTTCCGAACAACCTTGTTTTCATCATCGTAGTATTCGATTGAGTGATCGCTTGAACAAACTTATTGTTCAAGCAATCTAACTCCTTTGTCAATTATGTGCGGAATAGATGATGATGTTTGATTGCTGATTTTTGTGTTTGATTTTGGGGTCCATGACAAAACATGAATTCAATTAAAACTAGAGCAAGCAAACAAGTTATAACTCTTGTTTTACCTCTTGATCTTCTATTGTATTCCTATCCTCTTCTTGGATGTCGTGTGAGCGACAATCTTCCAAGAAACGAAGCCACCAAAGACCACCTTCTTCTTTCTTGTGCTTGCACCAACCACCAAAGAAGAAGGTTATCCTTCTTCCTTGCTTGCGCCAACCACCAAAACCTAGCCCCCTCCTTGCGCTGCCGGCCTGCTTCAAGGATGCACCGGCCAAAGGAAAGAAGAGTAGAGGAAGAAGAAGAAGGAAAATCTTAAGCCCTAGCCACCCTATCTCCTCTTGCTTGCGGCGCCAACCAAAAGAAGAAGAAAACTTCTTCCTTCTTGCCGCCGACCAACCTCTCCTTCTTCTCTTCAAGCTCGCGCATGCTAAGAAGGAAAAGAGAGAAGAGATGGAAGTGAAGAAGAAGCCTAACTTTCTCCCCTTGCTTCCATGTTGCCACCGACCACCTCCAATGGAAGGCTTGCGACGCCGCAACCCTAGGAGAGAGAAGGGAGAGAGGCTTAGGGTTAATTGTTGTGCCTTGGTCTCATGACTCCTGAGGTATTTATAGGCTACAATAGGGACCATGAGGAGGAGTTGGTTTTGGTCTCCTAATGGATCCTAAACCTGACCCATTATTGATAACCCGCTCCACTAATGGGTTATCATTGAACTACCGCACCAACCCCATAATTAAATATGGGCTCCACCATATTATGTGTACATAATCTCCCCGTGTTTAAGATATCGCATGTCCATTAATTAATTAAATTACTCACAATTTAATTAATTAATATCTAACTCCATGAGTAGTACCACTCAACCTTATCATTATGTCGGACCAAGTCCACCTGCAAGATTTACATGATGAACTTTATGAGCTCCTCAAGGGGACATCATCATCCTAATATATAGGACACAGTTTCTTTCTATAATCAACGACACACCATGTAAATAATCTTATTTCCTAATTTATCCGGCCTATTGATTTAATGAATAAATCTCGCCCATTAGTAAATTAAAGAAATAAATATTAAGTATATGTGCCAGTTATTATATCGGGATTAAGAGCATGTACATCATAATAACAGAGGTCTTGTTCGATTATATAGTCAGTATAAATCGAACAACCTCAAGTCGGTCCTACTCAATACACACAAAGTGTACTAGTGTAATTCTATAGTCAAGATTGACTAATACCAAATTACACTACAACCATTCCAATGGTTTGTCCAAATCCATCTCGGTTGTGAGCCACTACTTATACCTTACAAGGAACTGATAATATGATCTTCTGTGTGACACCACACACCATGTTATCTACAATGTAAAGTAACAGACAATTTGCACACATATATCAAATATAAATAGCAAATACATGATCACTCTGATTCTTATTCCAAAATAGATAATCATACAAAAGCTAGACTTATAGTATACATCCTAACAACGTGAACTCATATTTTTTTCTATTTTAAAAATATTTTTATAATATGTAATCATGATTTGTTAAATTAATTATTTATAGGCTAATCTTTTATATAATTCTACAAGTTCTGACAAAATCCTCTGATTTTATTGAATTACTCAGGTATGATCAAGATAGACTTACATTTGTTTAAACTTGAAACAAGTTTAAATGTATCGTATTATTAGACAACATCTAAATACTACCTAAATACACAATGTATAGCAAAATTCAATTCCTTGCAGACCATGAACTCATACTTTCAGAATTTGTTGCAATAGGACTTTTTTAGGTCTATCAGTGGGTTTCGGTGGAAACCCACTGATGGACCTAGGATATTTGGATTTCTCAATACTCGATATCACTAGTTAGTGTTGAGCTAGGAGATGGTATTAGAGTTAAGCTAGTTAGAGTTAGAGTTAGAGTGGTGTCCAAACTTATTCCTATAAAATATCAACGAAGTTCTCATACCGTGTCAGTTGGCAAAGAACAATGCAGCAACTGGGGTTGAATAAACAACATTCAATTGTTTTTCTTAACATACAATTATATGCATGTGACAAAACTACACACAATTATTTTTTTTACATCGCCATAGGATGTTTTTTACAATACAATGGATAATTAATTGTTGGTGCAGTTTGCACTAACGGTCAAACTCGGGTTTTGATGTATGACAAAGTGGTTAAAGTTAGGGTTGTTGGTTTTTAACCTCTTTACTAAGTGTGCAGGGTTGAAAGACTTAGGACCAGACACCAGGCTGAAGTCCAGGATGGTTGAGTCCTGGCGGGAAGTCCAGTTGGGTCCGCTGGACCTGACAACTGGCTGAAGACCAAGTTGGTTGAGACTTGGCAGGAAGCCCAAGGTGGTTGAGCCTTGGCTGTGACGGCCCGACTCCTACTACTCTGCTGCTCTCTACCCTCTACTTAAGCCGGGTCGTCGCTTGGTGCTTATCCTCAACTTTACCTTACCCTTAGCCTTAGGTTACACCTTCTCCTTGTCTTATTACGGACCGTTACTCCATTACTCCTCCGCTACTTAGAGGCATGGCGAAATGCGGAATTACTTTTTTTTTCCTACCTTAGACGAACCGTTACCTTGTCTACTACTTGGTAAATCATACTATCTCTGGACAGGGAAGGACACGCCCAAGGCGTGTTGACTGACACGCCCGTGGCCCCGGCTGTGCTGGCTGACACGCCCGTGGGGCGGATGGGCACGCCCGCGTCGGTCACCGCAGAGGTCTGCCAGTGAACGACACGCCCAGGGCGTGCTGAAGAGCACGCCCGTGCTCGTGTCCTCCTCTGCTACTGAAGAAAAGAAAATGCAGCGGATAAAACTTAATTCAAACACTCACAGAACATATAGTTTCAAGCCATACACAGACATAGCACCATTTCTATACTCCATACTAGTTTTCTAACCATTTTAGCAAATCAAAACAACTTCTTCAACTTGCAGTTAGGACTTTTACGGAACTTAACCAAACTAACCAAACATATGGAAAATCATAAGTAAACATCTTCAAGTTGTATCAACTTCCTACTCTATGCGGAAATTAAACACATTGGTTCACTCTTTACCATTCAAAACATAAGACTAAATGTTTCTAAATACCGAAACTCTACTCATACTCAATCCAACGGATCTTTTTCTCCGGTTCCACCTCCACCGAACATCAATGCAAGTCCTGTCGCCTCCCAACTTACGCTTTCTCTTTTCCTTTATCTGCAATAGAAGGAAAATGCAACTAATAAGCACAATGCTTAGTAAGTAAATCCCTACTCACAAAATCACGATATCTATACTAAACATGCTCATTTCAAGGAACGATTTAAAACTTTACTTACTTCAAAACTTACAACTAAATATGCTTACAACTTGAATCACTTTATCATGCTTGTTAATGTATCAATGTACACAACTAACCATGCTTACTACTTGAACTACTTTATCATGCTTGCATTGTAACAAGGTACACATATAATAATTAAACACTTTCTCCAAAAAGGAACTACTTGATCATACTTATATACTTGAAAATAATAATCAACTTTCTCTTTAGGCCTTGACATTGTACCATGGTATCAGTGTACCAACTGCGCGCTTTTCTAATAGGTTGCGAGGTAGCTAGCCACCGCACCCCATTAGAACTTTACTTTCTAACTTTCGATGGGCCTTACATTTGCCCGGTACATGTCTCTTTCTCAAAGTAAAATACTTTTCTTACTTACCATACTTAAACTTATCACTTTACTTGTTTTTGCATATATTTGCATGCTAAAAACCTTTACTTTTCTCACTTTAACTTTCCATCGAGCACCTTGTGTGCTCCTTAACTTAAATTCACTCTTAGGTCTTTTCATAAGTATGAAAACTCATCATGCTTGGCCTACATACATTCAATACAAACAAATTGAATTTCTAACATGATAAAACATGCAACTTTAATAGCTAAAACATAGAATAGCAAAATTCTCTTCACCATGCTTCTACTTTTCGAAAACTAGGGTTCTACAATGAGAATTTCGAAACGAAACTACTCCTATTGCAGGTGAGCGATTTACTTACTTCGTTCTTGAAGAAAACTCACAAAAATAGGGAGAAAACTCCCTAACAAAATCCTTTTTCTTCCTCCTTGTAAAAAGCTTCCACCTTTAGCCCTAGGAAGGAACCCTAGATGCTTCTACTCAAGGGGAAAGAGAAGAAACGAAGAAGAAGACCCCTTGAATCCTCTGTTTTCGCAACCTCCTCGCCTCTCTTCTTCTCTCGCGCAGCCCCCAACCCTAGTTTGGGTTTTCACGCGACTTAAGGGGGGTTTAAATACCTCTTAATGAAAAAGCTTAACTACTCTATAACATTATTTCTCTCCTTCCTTTTCTGTGCTTGATACCCTAGCCCAGCTGGTTCGTTGGCTTCCCTTCCTCGCTGTGGTCGCGGGTTCAATCCCCGGCTGCCCCTTTAACGTTTTTTTTTCCTTTTTATTTCTTTCTCCTTTTTCTAAAATACCAAACGGACTCGGAAAATTCCATAAAAATACTCTAAAAATTCCTAAAAATATCTAGAATATTTCTAAACCATTTTTAAATAATTCTAAGGACTTTAAGAACTAAAAATGGGAATTTTGGGGCGTTACATTGGCAGGAAGTCCTGGTGGGTCAAGAAGTCAAGTAAAGCTGCACAAAGGGTAAGTGAGGTAAGTCACTGGAAGAGCGAACCAGTGAGGACGCGTTCCCCATCGAGGGAACAGCAGGCGTCGGTTCGACCTAGGGTTCCACTTGGGAGACCCAAAGTCAGAACCAAGACAGCCCAGGCTGTATAATCTAACACTTTAATGCCTTATTTTGGACTGCTGCTGCGCGCCCTCGCGAAACCGAACGGATGAGAGTTTGACCGGTCAACCGGGCGCCCCGAGCGCTCCGGGCGCCCCGGTCAACTACTATCCCGAAGTCAAAGGGATCAGTCACGACCGAGAAGGAAACGGATCAAGTGCCACGTGGGGGGGCGCCCCCGACGTCCCGGGCGCCCCCAGCCCTATATAAAGGGCCCTCGACCCCATGCTTGGCACAACACTTCTTCCAACGCCTCAAAGTTCTTCTACGCTCGCGCCTTGCTCCGGAAACGCTTCACTTCGAGCCGACGACGTCCTGCTGCCCCGAAAGAGTTGACCTACTCCGGACGTCGGTAAAAAGAAGAATTTTTTTTAATACTTTATTGCACTTAATTACTTGAAAGTGTGGGGTTGTCACACTTTCAATTCTTTTGTACTCGCCTACTCTATCGAGGTTTCCCGGTAGAGAGTTTTAGTGGATTGCCCAACAGAAAGGTCCGAGGGACCTGGGCCTTCGAGTAGGAGTCGCCGAAGGCTCCGAACGAAGTAAAAATCGTTCGTGTTTGTGTGTTCGTTTTTCGTTTCTTTCATTTCCGCTGCGCACGCTTTTTAAAGCGCCCTGATTTTTTGAAAAAGTCACGTGATTCACCCCCCCTCTCACGTGCATAGATCCTACAAGTGGTATCAGAGCCTGGTACGCTCTGTATCGGTGCAACCACCATAAGAGCCGGGGGAAATCCAGTTTTTCTTCGACTTTTGATTTTTCGCTACACATGATCTAAATTAGGTATTGTTGCCTATATTTGGATTATCTCTTTCGTTCGTTTGATTTTACTCGAATTTGGTGCAACACCATTTCGAGTCGCTCTTTCTCTTTCTTCTCCTTTTCCTACCACACTACTAATCCAAGACCTAGTCTTGGGACAAGTTTTTGTGTGGTCTATTTCAGATGGCTCAAGGTGAAGGGTTTAGCACTGCCCGTCCTCCACTCTTCAATGGGGAAGACTTCCCTTACTGGAAACGAAGAATGGAGGTGTACCTAAAGACAGACATGGATCAATGGTTCGCGGTGCAATCTGGCTACGAACCACCAATGGACGAAGGAAACAATGCACCACTGAAGCCTGATAGATGGAACCTTGATATGAAGAGAAAGGCCCAGACTGAGTACAAGGCGCAGAACACCCTCCAGTGTGGACTAACAAAAGAGGAATTGAACCGTATCGGCCCAACTGAATCTGCCAAAGAGCTCTGGGACAAACTAATTGAACTACATGAAGGCACCTCTGATGCCAAGGTAACAAAAAGGGATTTACTTTTAAATAAGTTATTTAACATAAAAATGCAGGAAGGAGAATCTGCAAGCCAACTCCACGCCCGGATCAAGGACATACTAAATGGACTCCACCTAATCGGGCACAAACAAGAAAACAGAGACATCATAAGGTATGCTTTAAATGCATTCCCTAGAAATTCACTATGGGCATCTATTATAGATGCTTATAAAATTTCTAGGAACCTTTCTAAAATTAATTTAGATGAATTGTTCTGTGAATTAGAACTGCACGAACAGACTAACGCCAAGGCCGAGAAAGGATTTGCCTTATTTGCAGGTTCCTCAAAAGATGGCAAGTCAAACAAGAAAATTCAAGAATTAAAAGAAGAGTCAGACTCAGACTCAGATGATGAAGAACAAATGGTCAACCTAGTAAGAAAGGTCTTCGCCAAAAAGAAAAGCCAGTTCTCAAGAAAGGACCTCCAGAGGATAATGAAGCCTACCAGTAGTGAAGACAAAAGTAAAATAACCTGTTTCGGCTGCAACAGAAAAGGACACTTCAAACACGAATGCCCCTACAAAAAGGAGAATCAACCCAAGAAGAATAAGAAGAAGAAGGCTCTTCAAGCCACTTGGGACGACAGCACAGATGACTCTGACGATGAACCACCAAGGAACTCAAACTATCTCGCACTAATGGCAACCGGACCCGGGTCAGACTCGGAGCAAGATGAGAACTCCGAATACGAGTCGAGCCAAGAGATCGGACTATTTTCAGACGACTCTACTAAGGTATACTTAGATTCAGTGAATGAAAAGTTCTTTAAAATTATTTCTGTGTTAAATAAAAAATTGCTTGCATCTGAATCTAGAAATGACCAGCTACTTAAGGAAAATCAAGACCTTAAGGAGCAATTAATTAATACCAGAACATTAACTGAACAAACTCAAAATCAAAAATTAATTGAGCTTGAAACTGAAAACTCAACCCTAAAGGGCGAAGTCCTAAAACTTAAGGATCTACTAGCAACTTTCACAACCCGATCCAAGAACCTTGACCTTATTCTTGGATCACAAAAGGGCATGTACAACAAATCTGGGATAGGATATAAATCAAGATCGAACCAAAGATCTTTTATCTCCTTTATCCACCCCCGCAAAAATCAACGAAAAGCGTGGGTTTCGAAAGCTTATCTAACAAAGCAAGTAGGTCAGAATCAATTTTATGTTCCAAAAAGGGACATCCATTACATTGACCCTAGACACCCAGTCTACAATTTAGGGGGAGGCTCCAAACTAGTTGGCACCTTAAAATCAGCCTCTGCCCAGGTGGGCACTTAGGACTAGCTTCAAAGTTAATTTGAATCTTGTACTATTTAGTACCAAGGTTTTCAATGAGTAAGTTAAAAGTCTAACTTCTTTAAGCGGCTTTGCCTAGAAAATGGTTGTTGCTCCAATAAGGCTTCGGCCAAAGAAGGCCACTGTGCCTCGCCATGGCCTGGAAGCCAATTATTGAAGTGTACTTTTAAATTACTACTTGTTAAACTTGGATCTAACACAAGGTCAAGTTAACTTTTCTAAACAAACTCAAAATCATCTCACAAAATCATAGGACTCCCTTGATTGATGACTTAGACCGAGTGAGATGAATAAGGATAACCAAATTCAAATTATTGATTGATAACTCTAAAATTAAAATTCAAATTCAAAAATTAAAATTAAAAATCAAAAATTAAAAGTCAAATTCAAAAATTAAAAGTCAAATTCTAAAATTAAAATTCAAATTCAAAAATTAAAATTAAAATTCAAAAATTAAAAGTCAAATTCAAAAATTAAAAGTCAAATTCTAAAATTAAAATTCAAAAATTAAAATTCAAATTCAAAAATTAAAAGTCAAATTCAAAATTAAAATTCAATTCAAAATTCAAATTCAAATTCAAAAATTAAAATTCAAATTCAAAATTAAAATTCAAATTCTAAAATTAAAATTCAATTCAAAATTAAAGTCAATTCAAAAATTAAAATTAAAATTCAAAATTAAAATTCAAATTCTAAATTAAAATTCAAATTCTAAAATTAAAAGTCAAATTCAAAAATTAAAAGTCAAATTAAAAAATTAAATTCAATTCAAAATTAAATTCAAATTCAAAAAAAAAATAATAAAATTCAAATACAAAAATAAAAATAAATCAAAATCAAAATTAACATTACTCAAATTTAAAATTCAAACTAAAGTTTTTAAAATCTTCTTAAATGTTTTAAAATTCAAAAACTCAACCTAAGGTCTAAATCTTTTACTTAACTGAAGGAAAACAAATGGATCATTGACAGTGGATGCTCCAGACACATGACTGGGGATCCCACCAAATTTACAGAACTCAAGTACAAAAGACTAGGGACCGTTGCTTTTGGAAACAACGGTAAACTTAAGGTAATTGGCCTAGGCAATATTGAACTTGAGTCTGATTTCATAATAACAAATGTATTACTTGTTGAAAATTTCAACTTCAATTTACTAAGCATTAGCCAATTGTGTGACACTGGTTATAAGGTTAGGTTCCTATCCAATGAATGTCTGATCAAACACAATGACAACCCAAACATCACACTTAGAGGACTTAGGCACAATAACATTTATGAAATTAAGTTAACCTGTCCCTTAGAAAACTGCCTCTTAACCCATAAGGATGAGACTTGGCTCTGGCATAGGAGACTTTCACACACTCACTTCAGAAAACTACCTAAACTAAATGGTTTAGTTAGAGGCCTACCAAAGTTATCTAACCTTGAGTCAACCTTATGTAATGCTTGTCAACAAGGAAACAAACTAGGTCAACCCACAAACCAACTAATCAAACTCAAACCAAGTCAATTCTGGAATTGATTCACCTAGACCTATTTGACTCACAGGGTTAATCAAT
>JAGFNQ010009054.1:0-121624 GCA_024364735.1 Boesenbergia rotunda | reverse complement strand
CCTCGTAACAGATGTACGAGAAACCTGCTGCACCCTTCGAAGGTATGGCCTCAAACTCAATCCTGCAAAATGTCTGTTGGAGCCAAAAGTGGGAAAATTCCTGGGCTACATCTTGACTGAGCGGGGGATAGAAGTCAATCCGGGGTAAGTGAAAGCTCTGCTAGACATCCACCGCCCAGGAACCTAAGGGAAGTTCAGCGCTTGACCGGAAGGATTACGCCTTCTCGCTTTATCTCCTGGTCGGCTGATAGAAGTCTCCATTCTTCAAGATCCTGCGCAAGGCCTCCAAGTTCCAGTGGGATGCCGAGTGCGACCGAGCTTTCGAAGAGTTGAAGGACTACTTGGCCAGTCTGCCGGTATTAGCTAAACCGGAGGAAGGGGAACCATTGTATGTTTATTTATTTGCTACTGAGGGAGCTGTAAGTGCTGTGCTTGTAACCCAGAAGGAGGCCGAACAACAACCGGTCTATTTCTTTGGGCACTTACTTAAGGAGGCCGAGTGTAGGTATACTACACTCGAGAAATTAGCTTATGTCCTTGTGTTGATGGCTCGGCGACTGCGACCATACTTCTTGGCTCATCCTATCCGAGTGCTGACCAATAGCACACTCAGAAAGGTGTTGATCAACCCAGAGGTCTCTGGTTGGATGGTCAAATGGACGACTGAACTGAGTGAATATGATATCCAGTACCAGCCCCGAACGGCCATCAAAGCTCAAGCCTTGGCCGACTTCCTGAGTGAGTTGCATATCGAGGAAGAAGAAGGGATATGGAAGATCTACGTGGATGGATCGGCCACTCGGACAGGGAGTGGCGTGGGCGTTTTATTGATCTCTCCTAAGGGAGACCCTCTTCATCTGGCCGTGCGCCTAGAATACCAGGCTACCAACAACCAAGCAGAATATGAAGCTCTTCTAGCAGGTCTGCAAGCAGCCAAGCATGTGGGGGCTACTCGGGCTATCCTGTACTCCGACTCCCAGTTGGTGACTCGGCAGGTGGTCGGGCAGTTCGAGGTGAATGACGAGAAGTTACAGACTTATGTAGAGGCATACAAGCAATTGCAATCCAAGTTTCAGGAAGTTCAGATTTTGCAAATCCCTCGGGGGGATAACGCCAAGGCTGATGAGCTGGCTAAGTTAGCCAATTCGGTCCGTCCCTGGGTCTTTCCCAAACCTTCACCTCAGGTCATGTTGGTAGCCTAGGTGGAAAGGGAAATAGAAATGGAAATACAAGGAGATTGGCGAGCCCCATTCATAACCTCTCTGAAGGAAGGGACTCTTCCAGTCAGCTCGGAGCAAGCTAGGATATTCAAGATAAGGGCGGCCAGGTTTACTTTGATAGGAGATGCGCTGTACAAGCAAGCCTTCTCCCGACCACTGCTTAAATGCCTGGGAGAAGAAGATGCAGATTATGTGTTGCGAGAAGTGGACCTGGGGTCCTGCGGAAACCACTCAGGAGGTCGGTCCATGGCTCGGAAGGTTTTACTAGCAGGTTACTTCTGGCCGACCCTCCAGAAGGATGCTGAAAAATTGGTCCTTTACTGCCTTTCTTGTCAAAAGTATCAGAATCTATCGCACCGACCTGTCGAGATGCTGAGAGCTTCCACTGTGTCCTGTCCCTTCGACCAGTGGGGCATGGACATAGTGGGACCGTTCCCCAGGGCAGCCGGTCAGAAGAAGTTCTTGCTGGTGGCAGTGGATTATTTCTCTAAGTGGATTGAGGCAGAGGCCTTAGCCCGGATTACTGAACAAGCAGTGAAGAAGTTCCTGTGGCAGAATATCTTATGCCGATATGGCATACCGCACAAGCTGGTGTCGGATAATGGTCGACAATTTCAAGGTCGGATAATAAGAGAGTGGTGCAGGAGTTCGGAATCAAACAGGCCTTCACCTCAGTGGCATACCCCCAAAGTAACGGTCAGGCCGAGGTAGCTAACAGAGAGATTCTGAAGGGACTCAGAGCCAAGTTGGACCAGGTCGGGGGGTCCTGGGTGGACGAGCTGCCTGGTGTTCTGTAGGCTCTCCGGACCACTCCTAAAGAAGGGTCAGGGTGCACACCCTTCCAGTTGGTACACGGTAGCGAAGCTGTGGTGCCCATGGAGGTCGGCTGTGAATCTGACAGAAGACATCTGTACGGGGAAGATAATGCGGAGAAAAGACGGGCGGAGTTAGATCTGATTGAGGAGGTCCGAGCCAAGGCCACAGTGCGCATGACTGCCTACCAACAACGAATGCGACACCAATACAACCAGAGGGTTATACCCCGAAGTTTCCAAGTAGGAGACAAGGTATGGAAAAAAATCAAGCCAGTTGGGGAGGTAGGCAAGCTGGAGCCTCCATGGAGTGGTCCGTTCCTGATGGTCGAGGCGCTGGGATCAGGAGCCTACTATCTGCAAGATGCTCAAGGAAAGCGGCTCGGAAGACCCTGGAGTGTAGTGCACTTAAGATTGTACCGTGAGGAGAGCGGAGAGAAATGATTCTTGTAACTGTACTCAGAAAAAACGATGACAAAAACTCTGACTCTCCAAAAAGACAATAGCAGCAAGTTATAAGTGGGCTTGCACTCACGCCCCCACCGGACTCGGCGCCGATCGAACGTGGCGTCCCACGTTCGGTTGGGCCCGATCGTGCGTGGCTATCCACGCTTAGTCAGGGTAAGTCGGACGGTGTCCAGACTCTTACTAAGGCAAGTTATAAGTGGGCTTGCACTCACGCACCCACCGGACTCGGCGCCGATCGAGCGTGGCGTCCCACGTTCGGTCGGGCCCGGTCAGGCGTGGCGATCCACGCTCGGTCAGGGTAAGTCGGACGGTGTCCAGACTCTTGCTAAGGCAAGTTATAAGTGGGCTTACACTCACGCACCCACCGGACTCGGCGCCGACCGAGCGTGGCGTTCCACGTTCGGTCGGGCCCGGTCGGGCGTGGCGATCCACGCTCGGTCAGGGTAAGTCGGACGGTGTCCAGACTCTTGCTTGAGGGAAACATGAATTAACACATTTCTATGATCTTCACTGCCATGGCGTGGCTCCCCACGCTCTGAGAGACAAAAGGAATAGTAGGCCGGCTTAGCAAGGCCGAACTGGTTGAACCAAAACACACAAGCTAACTCGGTTTCGCCGATAAGGCTAACTCGCCAGAAACAAGATAAAATGCTCAGGCAAGGTATCTACCCGATCGAACAATATGCCCGAACCCGGGTAGCGGCCTGACTGAATAACTAAGAGCTCAAATACACTGAGCGTTTGACACTTAGAAAAATTTGACGCTTGGCTCACGAAATCGAGCTAAAGGGAGCGGTATGAACAGCCAGAGCGGTCAACGCTTTGGGAAAATTCGTGATATGACCCAAGAGCCGGCCCTCGTAGAGCCGGTCGGGCACTCCAAGCAGACAATACTTAACAAAAACCTTAAACATCGCGAGCAAACAAATACGGTAGCCGAGCTATTGAAATAAAACCATAACAAGCTAAGGGAATCAAAGAAGAGCTCATGACCCCTACAAAATTGAGCCCCGAGGGCTGAGTCAACTCAAAACATGGAAGACTTTCTGAGGCCCGAGGGCCGAGTCATCATGTAACAAAGGAAAGTAAAAAATTCAACCTAAGTAAATGGAGGGAAAGCATCTTCGGGAATTGACACCTTGATCATCCTAGGCTTCACTACGTTGGGGGGAAGGTCCTCGGGAAGGTGGCCGGCCTCGGTCAGTTGCTGGATAGCGCCCTTCACGCCGTACACAATCATGCCACCAGTGCACTCCGCCACTTGGTCCAAGAAGGAGTCTGACTTAATGTAGGCCAGTCAGGCTGCTTCAATGCGGGCGGACTCGCCCGACTTGTAGTCCTCCAACTCCTTCCTGAGCCGAGCAAGCTCTGTGTCCTTCTGAGCAAGCTCGGTATCCTTCCCCTGGATGGTGGTCTCCCGAGCAGCCAGCTGTGCCTCCTTGTTCACCAGTTGGGTTTCCAAACCTTGAAAGGCCTCTTGTTGGGCGGCCAGCTCCGTCTCTTTGTTCTTCAGGGCTAGTTGAGTCTGGTGATGAGCAGCATCCGACTCCTTCAATTTTCGCTGAAGCCCCTTGGCGTCTGTTGTTTTCTTGGCCAAGTCAGAATGGGTTCGGGTGTACCGGGTCTTGAGGATCTTATTCTCGCCCTCCAAATGAGCTACCCGGTTAGATAGGCGCTCTGACTCCACAGCAGACTGGGCCAGTAGCCGTTGCTCATCTTCTGAGCTGACTTCCAGCTCGGACATGCGCAACCTCAGCGCAGTTATTTCTGAACGAAGATGGTCTAGCCCCTCGTCGCCCGGAGGAAGGATGCATTGAGCCACTCTGGCCTCCAGGTCTCTTACTCGCCGCTCGGCCGCTCGGCGCTCCCTAGTGTTGGTGACCAGTGCCTGGCTGACTGCATGGCTCAAGGCCCATTGCTGCAAAATAACATGAAGGGCATGAAGATAAGTATGATTAACCGAGTAATTAAAGAAGGTACCTGAGTCATGCCCATGAAGAAGTGGTCAGCCAAGCTGACATGATCCATCGAGAAAGACGCCGTCCATCCTTCCTCCCATCCCGAGACGAACATGCCATGCAGATTAAGTGGCTGAGGCTGGACTGTCGGAGTTAGAATAGTAGCCGAGGGTACTTGAACATCCACAGCTGACCTTGGAGGGGAATGCATGGACAGAAGGGCCTCTACGGCGTCAATGTTTGCGGCGCTCGTCTGAGGGGTCTAAGGACGCGGCGCAGTCCCCGAAGTTGAGGCACCGGGTGGTACTGTGACGGAGGTCGGTGGCCGAGCTGCCGAACGGGGTGTTGACTGGGTCGGACCCCGAGTGTCAGGTCGGGGAATAGCTGGAGCAGGAGTTGGACCCGAGGCCGGGACCCGAGGGCTGGGTATGGCTTGATCGAGTCGAGAAGGCACTGCGACCGGACCCCCCGAAGACGGTACTGGAGGTGAAGGCGTACCCAAGCGGAGGACTAGCCGGCGGCGCTTCCGAACCAAGCTAGTAGAAGCTGCCTGGTCTTCTTCCTCTTCTTCTTCCTCTACCTGGGTGGATGTCCCCTCGCCTGTTACCCGAGTCGTTGCTCCCGAACGCCCGGTCGGGAGACTCTCCCCTGGGTCGTTCGCTGCAGTTTCTAGCGGCTCGGGATCTGATGTGATGCTCACTGGTGGTACCGCCCGAGAAGCCGCTAGCTGGGCTGCCAGAGCATCCATGGATGCTTGCTCCCGATCCAACACGGCGTCAACCCTAGCGCTATACATGACTTCGGCTGCACAAAGGAAAAAGTTTTAGTTAGCATTAACAAACTTACAAATCGAATAGAGACGTACCAGGGTGCCGGGTAGCTCCGCCGGAACTTGGCTCAGCCGGAAGAGATACAACATACCCTCGATCAATAGTTTGCCCGCGTGGTATCGGGCTCCCACGAGCTTGGAGAAGGTAGACCGGTAGCCCGGATCCGAACGAAGACTCTTGGGCAGTTGAGGGTGATCGGGCAAGTTCTCTACCCATGTAGTAGGCCAGTTCGGTCGGGGGATGTATTGGATGTAGAAAAAGTGAGATTTCCAGCCCTTATTAGAAGAAGGAACCTTCTCTAAGAAGGCCGAGTTAATATGAGCTTGGAAATTGAAATTCCCGGGTTTTTGTTTCTTAAGATAATAGAAGTAGTGAAACACCCGGGATTCCAGAGGAATTTTATGGGCAGTGTAGATGAATACGGTGCCGCATAAGATTCAGATCGAATTGGGGGCTAATTGAGACAAAGAGATCTGGAAATAACGACAGATTTCGCGGAAGAAGGGATGTAGGGGAAAGCGCAGACCGGCTAACAACTGATCAGAGAAGACGGTGAAATAACTTAAGGGGGGCTCGTGCGCCCGACCCCGACGGTCGGGCAGAGTTATTGAGTGGTCTTCGGGGATTAGGTAATCTATGCGCAGGGTTTCTATTTGACCTAAGGTAAGGGAAGACCAGGTGGTTAAATACCATGGCTCGGGGGGCGTAGACGACTCGGCCATCAAAACAAAGTCGAGAAAGGCACAACAAGGGCTTGGTAGAGGAAAAGGAGTACCTAAAATCGAAGTTCGCCGGAAACACTGTTCGTCGGATTTGTGAAGGTCGGGTGGCGGAGGTCGGACAGGAGTCGGAGAGAAAGCGAAGGTCGGGATAAAAAGGAGTGAAATGAGGAGTTAATCCTATTATACCGCAGGTAAAACCAGGATGACCGTCTGATGTAGGAAAGGCAAATGGCGGGGCGAACTCCTCGCCGTCCGATCTCTGCCATTTCCCAAACCTCGAAGCTTCGCTCGCGCGTCGCACGAACCACGCTAGCGACGCTTCGTTACTGGAGACCTCCAGTCGGGAGGTGACACGTGGCCTTGCATTAATGGGGATTTGATGAAGGATACGACATTTAAAGAGGAAGATTAACCGTACGATGTGACGCGCGGGAAGGAGAGAAAGAGGTGTGCCGACCGAGCAGGGAGCCTAGTCAGTCGGACTGAATTCCTTCTTCGACTAGACTTGAGAGGAAGGCTTGTGTGAATGATTTCTTAGAAGGATTAGGGGCTCAGTCGGGTTCGATTGCCGCTTTGAACCTGTGATAAATAGGCCGGGCCAAGAGTCACCCGGGGTCGGGCACTCGGGGTCGGTCACCAGAGGTCGGGCACTCGGGGTCGGTCACCTAAGGTCGGGCACTCGGGGTCGGTCACCCGAGGTCGATCCACTCGGGGTCGGTCACTCGAGGTCGGGCACCCGGGGTCGGTCACCCGAGGTCGGTCCACTTGAGGTTGGCCACCTAAGGTCTGGCCCTCAGAGTCAGTTATCGGGGTCAGGCACTAGCATTCACGTTGGGATAGCCGAATAATTATAGGCTGTCCCTATCAGTATTCAGAGGATAACCCCCCTCCCCCGACATAATCATTGTCTGACAAAGCCGCTAAGAGTTAATGGGGAACAGAAGAGACAGCTTAAGCAGGGTGTCAGACGGCTACCACAGTCTCACAACATTAATACGGCTGTCACCATCACAACCTGTCAACTGATCCTCCCTTAAATGAGATTTGCCAGCCCTGACACAGCAGAGAGTTACCTCTCTCCTATATAAACCCCCCATATGGCTATGTAGAGGGGATCGCTGCCATTTTGCAACCACACCACCATATTGTGAGTCTCTTTTTAGTCCGAGCCGAGTGACTTGAACCTAATCTCTATTTGAGCCCGAGTCCGACCCTCCAGCTATAGCAGACCAGGTCGTCTTGGTCAGACCGAGTCATCCAAATGAGAACCGATCTTCACTTGTCGACAGGATCAATATCAATATATAAATATATATATATATATATATATATATATATATATATATATATATATATATATATAGGGCGTTGTTATTCGATGTCCCTGTGCACGGCATGCTGCGTGATCAAGAGGGGCAATCGATGCGGCAATAAGAGCATCCAGAATAGCGATTTTATGGGATGTTATAACACTCAAATGGTGTTAAAATCAATATGGATGTATGTTATAATACTCATATAACTCGACAAAATTTAACACGTTCAAACCTTTGAACGAGTTTAAAGACTTTGTTTTATAAAAAAAAAAAAAAATTTACTGCACGGCGGAGGGCATGGGTGTGCTGCCCACCCCACATCGGTTCAAATAGAAATGGGAGGGCCACCCTCTCATATTTTTTTAAATTAAAAAATTATAAATTTTAAAATTAAAAACCAACCTAAAGGCTACTTTATTTAAATTAAATTAAAATATTTAAATGACTAGTTAGTGGCTAATAAATTCACATAATGGCTAGTTAAAACTATTTTAATAAAAAAAATTAAAATTTCATATATAAATACTAATCGACTTACAAAACTTATTTCAATCATTCAAATATTTGAATCTCTCTAAAATTGAGTGTTAATGTTAAAATAAATGTAAAAGAATAAATATATTAATATATAATATATATATGACATGTGAACCTTACAAATAATAAATATTAATATTAAAATGAATATGAAAAAATGAACGTGTTAATATAATATGTGTGTGACATGAATTTGCAAGTTCCCCAGAATAATTTTGATATGGTCAACCGAGTCAAGTTAAATCTTATTGGTTTGATCCATGTGTCTAAGTGTGCAGGAGTTTAGGAGTACAAGAAGTTGAGCAGAAGACGCAACAAATGAGAAGGATGATACATGAAGGGAACCAATGGGCACAATACATCTAAGGGATGTAAATTTTGCGAAAGAGTATACCGGTGGACGAGAAGGGCGTACACGATGTTTGAGAGACGAGAAACTGGGGAGGAAGTCTGCTCGAGGAAAAGGTCTGAAGTTAGATTCGGGTGAGATCAACTTCGGACGATCGGAGATCACCTAAAGAGATGTCAGAAGGCTGGTAAACCGGATATTGACCAGAATCAGGGACCAAAGTATGAGGGCATTCGTATTGAGGTCCAGGGTGCCCGTGATGATGTCTGGGGTGCTCGAGATGTTCAGGGTGTCCGGGAAGCTGTCCGGGGCTCCTGAATTTAATGGGGGCGCTCGGGAAAGCTGAGTTATCCAGAAATGATTATTTTCACGGCCGGTGCGACATGGATAGAACTTTGACCCAACTCAGGTACTTTGTGTTGAACTCGGGCACCTAGGATGTGCTACGTCAGCACGTCGATAATGTTTCTAGGCTCTATAAATAGAACCCATTGCCTCAGAGTTTTTCATCAATTGTTCTGTAACAACTTTTGTAACTCTATGCTTAACGATTCCATGCTTTCAACATATAAGAGGCTTCTTCGCCTATGAAGAAGGAAAAATTCTAGTGAGCTTCATTGTCTTGCATTAGCAACCATCCAGGTTGCAAACCAAGTAAAAATCTGAGTCCTCTTTTACTTATTAGTTTAGTTATTTATGTGTTTTGTGTCTGCTCAACTAATCTAATTTCTATTTTTGCTACGTTAGTGCAAAAGATCCAGATTTATTATTTTAGGGCTATTCACCCCCTCTAGCCAACTTGCACAAGTCCAACAAGTGGTATTAGAGTGAGGATTCTTTAGAAGGACTAACCGCTAACTGAAGCCACACATAAATGACTAGACCAAGCATCAACCCATCAAAGTTTAAGAGCGGAGTTTGCGATGTGGAAATGATGAATGGAGGTTTTCTTTAAAACTGATTTTGAATTATTCTTAATTATAAAAAATAGTTTTATAGCTCCTAAAAGCCGAAGAGGACAAAGGAGAACATCTTTGGACGAAGAAGGAGCAAGTTAACTTCATAACTAATGGGTAAGCAGAATTACATCAGCTAACTATCCTATCGACACAAGAGGTTAACCGAGTTGACAACTATGACTCAGCAAAGGAGCTATGAGAGAAATTCTTGGAGTTGCACGAAGGGACCTTGGAAGCAAAGTTAGCACGACGAGATCTCTTGTGAAACCAACTAACCAACCTTCAAATGACAGAAGGAGAGATTGTGGCGCAACTACATGCGTGGATCAAGGAACTAATCACTAGACTCACGAATCTTGGAGAATCGATAACCAATCGAGATTCATTAAGATATGCTTTGAACGCGTTTCCAAGAACTGTGGAGTGAATTTCTATAGTAAACTCTTATTATATCTCTAAAGATCTTGAGGTAAGAATTTTGGAGAATCTTTTTTCTACCATTGAGCTTCATGAATCTAGATATGTAGGATCTAGCAAAGACAAGGTGGACAACATTGCTCTGAACATGAGAGGGATGAATCAGACTCAGACACATCGCTCGACGAGGACAGAAAAGCGTACATGGTAAATATATTTTCAAAGTTCCTTAAATTTGATAATTTTAATAAGTCGCGGGCAACGAAACTACTTAGAAGAAAAATGAAGGCTCGCTGCTATAATTGTCAAGATGAAGGACACATCAAGAATAACTGTCCGAAACTGAAAAAGAAAAATAAAGAAAAGAAGCTTAGTCGAAGCAAGCAAAAAAACCTAAAACCGACATGGAGCTAATTGTCTTCCTCAAAATCTGATCACATAGAAGAGTAGGCCAGTCTTGCTCTAATGACAAGCTATTAATGAGGGGACAACGAAAGTTTATCCGAAACAGCAATTTACCAAAGGGCGTACCCAAGAATAGGTATTTACCAAACAGCGTACCATGGTTTCATTTTCACCAAAGGACGCACTTAATAATAGTGAACTTCCTCTTATACCCCTCCTGTTATCTACTGTCTTTCTCCTTCTCTCTCTCAGTAACAAATTTGGAGACGTCTGCAGATACATTTTCAGACTTTTATTTTAAAATAATATATTATGAAATCGGCGCTGAAAACGTTGTAAGGTAAACATCAAAAAAAATATTTCAGTTAACAAATATCTCATCTAACGTGATTTAAAAATATAAATAAATAATTTTTATATTTGATTAATAGAAATTAATATATTAAATAATATTTAATATATATATTAATATATATATAAAATATTAATAAAGATATTAATAATATTTAATAAATATATTAATATCTCATCCCACGCTCTTTATTAATAAATATATATAAATATATAAATATATTAATATATAAAAAAAATTGAAAAAAAACGTTGGCTAAAAATTTTAAAAAAAAAGCGTGTATAGATTTCAGGCCCACGCTGGGCCTGAAATCAATACTTTCAGGCCCAGCGTGAGCCTGAAATATTTTTATTTCAGGCCTAGCGTGGACCTGAAATTTTTTATTTCAGGCCCACGTTGGGCCTGAAATCTTTTGATTCAGGCCCGACGTGGACTCAAATTTTTTTTGTATTTTAAAAATATATTAATATAAAAAAAACCTATCAAAACACTTAATTTCAGATTCAAACACAGGGCCTGAAGTCATCCCGGGAGGGTTTGAAGTCAAATAACTTCAGATCCTATAAATAATTAATTTAATAAATAATAATTAAATATAAAAAATATTTTTAAAATTAAAAAATTTTCTGTGCCATGGGGCCTGAAGTCACCAGACTTCAGGCCCTCCATCATTGATATAAAAAAATATTTAAAAAAATTTTATAAAAAGGTTTAATATATAATTACATATTATATAGGAGTGGTTTAGGTATATCAGTGAGTTTGGGTGCCGAAACATCTAATTGGAGTGGTCTAGGAGATGAGATTTTGGGTGTCGAAACATCTAATCTTGCTGTATCACCAATGCTATAGGAGTGATTTAGGTATATCAGTGAGTTTTGAGCAAAACTCACTGATGGACCTACTATATTTGGAATTCTGAAAACTCTATATCAGTAGACAAGGTTGAGCTAGGAGATGAGATTTTGGGTGTCGAAACCTCTAATCTTGCTGTATTACCAATGCTATAGGAGTGGTTTAGGTATATCAGTGAGTTTTGAGCAAAACTCACTGATGGACTTACCATATTTAGAATTCTGAAAACCCTATATCAGTAGACAGAGTTGAGCTAGGAGATGAGATTTTGGGTGCCGAAACCTCTAATCTTGCTGTATCACTAATGCTATAGGAGTGGTTTAGGTATATCAGTGAGTTTTGAGCAAAACTCACTGATAGACCTACCATATTTGGAATTCTGAAAACTCTATATCAGTAGACAGGGTTGAGCTAGGAGATGAGATTTTGGGTGTCGAAACCTCTAATCTTGCTGTATCACCAATGCTATAGGAGTGGTTTAGGTATATCAGTGAGTTTTGAACAAAACTCACTGATGGACCTACCATATTTGGAATTCTGAAAACCCTATATCAGTAGATAGGGGTGAGCTAGGAGATGTGATTTTGGGTGCCGAAACATCTAATCTTGCTGTATCACCAATGCTATAGGAGTGGTTTAGGTATATCAGTGAGTTTTGCTCAAAATTCACTGATATACCTAAACCACTCCTATAGCATTGGTGATACAGCAAGATTAGATGTTTCGGCACCCAAAATCTCATCTCCTAGCTCACCCCTATCTACTGATATAGAGTTTTTAGGATTCCAAATATGGTAGGTCAATCAGTGAGTTTTGCGCAAAACTCACTGATAAACCTAAACCACTCCTATAGCATTGGTGATACAGCAAGATTAGAGGTTTCGGCACCCAAAATCTCATCTCCTAGCTCAACCCTGTCTACTGATATAGGGTTTTCAGAATTCCAAATATGGTAGGTCCATCAGTGAATTTTGCTCAAAACTCACTGATATACCTAAACCACTCCTATAGCATTGGTGATACAGCAAGATTAGAGGTTTCGACACCCAAAATCTCATCTCCTAGCTCAACCCTGTCTACTGATATAGAGTTTTCAGAATTCCAAATATGGTAGGTCCATCAGTGAGTTTTGCGCAAAACTCACTGATATACCTAAACCACTCCTATAGCATTGGTGATACAACAAGATTAGAGGTTTCGACACCCAAAATCTCATCTCCTAGCTCAACCCTGTCTACTGATATAGGGTTTTCAGAATTCTAAATATGGTAGATCCATCGGTGAGTTATACTCAAAATTCACTGATATACCTAAACCACTCCTACAACATTGGTGATACAGCAAGATTAGAGGTTTCGGTACCCAAAATCTCATCTCCTAGCTCAACCCTGTCTACTGATATAGAGTTTTCATAATTCCAAATATGGTAAGTCCATCAGTGAGTTTTGCTCAAAACTCACTGATATACCTAAATCACACCTATAGCATTGGTGATACAGCAAGATTAGATGTTTCGGCACCCAAAATCTTATCTCCTAGACCACTCCTATTAGATGCTTCGGCACCCAAACTCACTGATATACCTAAACCACTCCTATATAATATGTAATTATATATTAAACCTTTTTATAAAATTTTTTTAAATATTTTTTTATATCAATGATGGAGGGCTTGAAGTCGGATGACTTCAGGCCCCGTGGCACAGAAATTTTTTTAATTTAAAAAATATTTTTTATATTTAATTATTATTTATTAAATTAATTATTTATAGGATCTGAAGTTATTTGACTTCAAATCCTCCTGGGATGACTTCAGGCCCTGTGTTTGAATCTGAAATTAAGTATTTTGATAGATTTTTTTATATATTAATATATTTTTAAAATAAAATAAAATTTGAGTCCACGTCAGACCTGAATCAAAAGATTTCAGGCCCAACGTGGGCCTGAAATAAAAATATTTCAAGCCCACGCTGGGTCTTAAAGTATTGATTTCAGGACCAGCGTGGGCCTGAAATCAATACACGCTTTTTTTTAAATTTTCGGCCAACGTTTTTTTTCAAATTTTTTTTATATATTAATATATTATTAATATATTAATATATTATATATATTAATATATTATTAATATATTAATATATTAATATATATTTATTAATAAAGAGCGTGGGATGAGATATTAATATATTTATTAAATATTATTAATATATTTATTAATATTATATATATATATATATTAATATATATATTAAATATTATTTAATATATTAATTTCTATTAATCAAATATAAAAATTATTTATTTATATTTTTAAATCACGTTGGATGAGATATTTGTTAACTGAAATATTTTTTTAATGTTTACCTTACAACGTTTTCAGAGCCGATTTCATAATATATTATTTTAAAATAAAAGTCTGAAAAAGTATCTGCAGACATCTCTAAATTTGTTACTGAGAGAGAAGGAGAAAGATAGTAGATAACAGGAGGGGTATAAGAGGAAGTTCACTATTATTAAGTGTAGGAAGTGGGCTGAGCCACTTCTCGCTGCGTGCGAGAAGTGGAGTGCAGTTGCTATTGCAACTGCACACGATCTCAGCCACGTTCTCGCTTCGTGCGAGAAGTGGATGCTGCTGTGGGCATCTATATAAGACGCAACGTCCAAGCTTCAAGGGAGTGAATATTTTTGTCGAGGTGTGCAACTCAGCCGAGAACATCCAAGGGCTGCGGGATTTGGTTTGTGGACTTGAGGAACTTTCCGATCTCGTGATTGTTCTTCCAACAGCAAGGTTGTTCTTCCACCAGCAAAGAAGAGAAGGAGTTGCGAACATCACTGTGAGTATTTTCTATTTGTTATACATTTCTGTTACTTGCAAACTGCTCATGCATATCGGAAAATTCAACAATGGTATCAGAGCTATGTTAAGCAAAATTAAAATGGATCTATTGATATGCATGAAAATTGCCTGTGATAGTTTTTCGAGAAATCTAATCACTGTACAGAAAATTTTATGTTGAAAACATGCCTTGAATCCCTTGTTCGATGTCTTTAACAAACGCTGTCAAATTTTGCCACTGCCGAGTTGCGAATTTTTCGCGATATGTTGCCATTTCCCACTGCCAAAGAACGACACGATCTGATGTTGTCGTTGAGCGCTCGAGGGATGCTGGGGTAGAGCTGCATCGCGCTCGATTTTCATCATTAATCAGCTTTTGTGGCTGGAGATGAGAGTCGGCGGCAACTGCTGTTGATGGCAGAGGAGTGGGGGTGTGGGCGGCGGCGGAAAGGAACCAAAAGAACCGGAAAAAAAAAATTGAAATGAAGGAAGGTCGAAACTAAAAGTTGGTGCATGCACAATTATAATATTTTAATGCTGCATTTAATTGTTGGTGATGCATTTAATTCGGGCAATGCATATATTATTAAGTAATTAGTTAATGATTTATGCTATCTCATTAATTAATTAATGCATGTCCTATTTTTCCCATTGTACGGTAGCATTTTTTTTATGCTGAAAAAAAATGTTTCATGCATAATATTTTAATTATGACATGCAACATTTAATTAATGCTATACATATATTAATTAATGAATTTAATATATGTATACTAAAAGATTAGATTGATTTTAGTGGATCAATTAATTAAATATAAATTAAATTTGGTTTAGTTCAAATCATAAGTTGATTTAATTAGACCAAGTTGATCCAATTTAATCTAAACCATCGGTTGGTTCGACCAAATTTTATCCGTTGTTTAACCTGATTAAATGGGCTAAGGTTAGACAAGAACAGATTAAGATAATCATGTCCAATTAAATTAGTTCTAATAAGGACAATAAATTTAATCTAAGAATCTGATGGATCAGTCCGATGTCAGTCAATCGAGGCTCATCGAAGAAAATTTATTTTTCTTGTCTATTTGTGATTTTACGTGTATACATATGAATTGAATTGAACCAGTTTTGTACTGGATTGTCGGTTTTGTACTGACAATGTATATTTTTCAATTCTAAATATTGCACGATAGGGACGGCATGGCTGGTCATAATGAGCGACTAGAGGAGCTATTGACGGAATTCAGGATAGTTTTCTATAGTCCATTTCTCGGAGTCCAGGGCGTTATAGGACGACTGGATCGGATCTTCTGGAAACTTGAGCGGGTCGGGTTCCCCATGATTGATGATCACCGAATCGGGGAATTAATGCGTGCTCTACCAAAGAGAGCAGGGAAAGTTGCGAATCAGATATGGACTGAACACAACTTTCGCCTCTCCTACATTGGGCTATGCAATCAGCTGCTGCGCCAACAGTTTCCTGAGGACTTGGGGGAATCTGACTCTGAGTCTGAAATGGAGGAGGATCCTGAACCCGAGGAGAATCTCGAGGAAGAGGAGGATCCCGAGATTCTTGAATACGAAGAAGATCCCGAGATGGAGGAGGATCCAGAGGAGGATCCAGAAGAAGAAAATCCAGAGATAGAAATGGATCCAGAAAGAGGATCTCGAGGAAATTGTTGAGATAGAGGAGGATCCAGAGATAGATCTGATTGAAGAATTCCAAGGGGATCCTGAGGAAATTGATTGGGATCCGGACGTGGATAATATGGAAATAGAGCAGGATCTAGAAGAAGAAGAAGATCCTGAAGAGACAGTAGAGGATCCTGAAGAGGTCCCAGAGGAGATTCCTCCTCCACCTGAGGTCACTCTGGTCCAGACTAGAGAGACGGGTCAATTTTTAGCTACGATTCTACTGTCCGCTCTATTGGGAGCAATATCAACCTATTTGTTCTCTTAGCTTCCTTTAGTTACTGACGTTATGTACAGTCAGTATTTATCCATGTAGTGTAATTGTCGTTATGTACGAACATTTAAGTAATGTTATATGTTAACAAATTTGTTAAATGATTAGTTTATTTAATGATGATTAGTTCATCATAATTAAATGATTAGTTCATTTAATGATGATTAGTTCATTATAATTAAATGATTAGTTCATTTAATGTGATTTGTTCATTTGATGGGATGTGTGTGATATAACTAATCATTGTTTATTAGATTGGAACATACAAAGGATGAGTGGGAACGTGGTTGTCACTTGATTTTGTAAACCAACTCTATTTACAATGAGTTAGTTATTGATTACATGCATATAACATACACTGAATTACTAAATAATGCGTTTATTTATGTTAGGTCATGGCAACAAAGAATATTATAGCTGAACTGAACAAAGGAGAGAAACTAAATGGGGACAACTACAAAATATGGCACCTCAAGATACAGTATGTACTTGAGGAACAAGAAGTTCTAGAAGCTGTAAATCAGTTTATGGTAGAACCTGTAGACGGTGCTACCGCCCAGCATAAGCGTGATCTTGATGCCTACAAGACATGGAAGAAAAAGGACTCCACAGCAAAGGGCATTTTGATTAGTTCAATGGTTGATGACCTAGTGTATGAGTATGAGCCATTGCCTTCAGCTCATGCGGTCTGGGTTGCCCTGAGAAATAAATATAGTGGAGTTAGCATAAGTAAGCTTCGCCAGCTGACAATCAAATTTGACAGCTTCAAGAAACGCCCGAATGTCACCATGACCCAACATCTTAGGGAAATGGGAAATATGATTCGAGAGCTAAAAACTGCCGGTCATGAGTTGACAGATGAACAACAGGTTCAGGCAGTTATCCGTTCCCTTCCTGATTCTTGGGAATCAATGAAGCAGAATCTTACTCACAGTGAAAGCATTAAAACTTTCATTGATGTCTCACGCCATGTTGAACTGGAGGCGGAGAGAGTAGAATCTGCAAGGATATCTGGACAAGCTTTCGTAGCTGAAGGATCTAGACCCAAGAATAAGAAGATATGGTTCAAGAAAGGAAAGGGAAAGGGAAGAGGAAAAGAAGCTGCTGCTGGGCAAGGCCCGATCAAGAAGGAGTTTAAAGGAAAGAAGTATGGAAAGAAACCTAAAAGCAAGCTGACTTGCTATAACTGTGGCAAGAAGGGCCACTTCGCTCGAGATTGTACCGAGCCGAAAAAGGTAATTCCATATTTAACTTCTTTTCATGAGCATAATGTTGCTAGTTCAGTGTTGTTAGCTGATTCTCATCCTTTGTGGATTATAGATTCAGGAGCAACGAACCACGTAGCTCGTGATCGAGCTACATACGTGGAGTACCGTCGGGTACCAGCTGGTAACAAATGGATATATGTAGGAAACAATGCAAGAATTGAAGTCAAAGGCATTGGCACTTGCAAGCTCAACCTTCGTGGTGGACAAACGTTGTTTCTACATGATGTCCTTTATGCTCCTGATATTCGACGGAATTTGGTTTCCGTTACTTGTCTTCTTGATTTGGGCTATTGTATAAACTTTTACAGTCGTTGTGTGGAACTTCGAATTAACTCTGTGTTAATTGGGTGTGGTTATGTAATGAATGGTTTCATGGTTCTTGATGTGGAACATGATATTAATTGTGGAATTAATAGTTGTTTTTCAAACATTGCTCTTGCTAGTGATGCTGATATCAATAAGGAAATTTGGCATGCTAGACTAGGACATATAGGACAAGAAAGAATGAATCGATTAGCTAAGGAGGNTCCAAGTCATAATGTGCCACTATAGCTAAAATGACACGTATTGACACAAACTTCACAACAGGGGAAAATGTCTCTTCAAAATCAATACCCTCCATTTGGGTATATCCTTTTGCAACCAGACGAGCTTTGTATCTATTAATCGATCCATCTGCCTTCCTCTTGATTTTGAGAATCCACTTATTCCCAATAGCCCTTCGGCCCGGAGGAAGATCGACTAAATCTCAAACATGATTCTTTCTCATCGACTCCATTTCCTCATCCATTGCAATTCTCCATTTTTCTCTGACTGAACATCTCAATGCTTCCTCAACCGATCAAGGTTCCTCATCGTCAACAGGGAGTATCATTAATGCCTCATTCTCAATGTCAAACCTTCTCCGAGGAATAATCTTACGACTACTCCTTCGTAAGTCGGACTGTTGAGGAGCTGAAACTAATTCATTCATTGGCAAATCACTCCCACTGGGTTGACCAGATTCAGGTATCTCCTGTGATACCTGAGTTGTTGATAAAGGAACATTATCCTCTTCCTCTATTGCAAATAAAGGAATCGACTTATCAACTTCACCTCTTGTTGGGAATTCAGTTTCGAGAAAAGTGGCATCTCTTGACTCAATTTCAGAGACGGTTCCATCTTGCAGCTCACCAATGAAAACATAACCCTTAGAAGTATCAGAATACCTTATAAAGATACACTTTCTACCTCTTGGTCCTAGTTTTCCATATTTGTGAGTCTTATCATGAACATAGGCAGCTGACCCCCAGGGTCTCAGATTACTCAAATCTGGTTTTTTGCCTGTCCAACGTTCATATATATGGAGTAGATGGAACAGACTTGGAAGGCACTCGGTTAAGTATGTAGGTCGCAGCTAATAATGCATCTCCCCAATAGGAAATTGGCAAATTAGCTTGAGTCATCATAGACCTAACCATATCTAGAAGAGTCCGATTTCTTCTTTCAGCAACTCTATTTTGCTGCGGAGTTCCTGGGATAGTTAGCTGTCTAATAATCCCTCGGTCATTACAAGTTGTCTTGAACTGATCAGACAAGTATTCACCTCCACGGTCAGTGCGTAAGGTTTTAACCTTACGTTCCATTTGATTCTCAATTTCATTTAAATAACGTTTGAAGCAATCCAATGCTTCATATTTATGAGAGATCAAATACACATGACCAAAACGTGTGAAGTCATCAATGAATGTAATGAAATAGGAAGCTCCATGTCTAGCTTTCACATTCATCGGACCACAAATATCCGAATGAATTAATTGCAATGGTGACTCAGCTCTAATAGCCTTGCCAAATGGTTTCCTCGTTGCTTTTCCAGCAAGACAATGCTCACATACTGACAAGTTAATCTTAGCATGAGAGCCTAATAGACCCTCCTTAGCTAATCGATTCATTCTTTCTTGTCCTATATGTCCTAGTCTAGCATGCCAAATTTCCTTATTGATATCAGCATCACTAGCAAGAGCAATGTTTGAAAAACAACTATTAATTCCACAATTAATATCATGTTCCACATCAAGAACCATGAAACCATTCATTACATAACCACACCCAATTAACACAGAGTTAATTCGAAGTTCCACACAACGACTGTAAAAGTTTATACAATAGCCCAAATCAAGAAGACAAGTAACAGAAACCAAATTCCGTCGAATATCAGGAGCATAAAGGACATCATGTAGAAACAACGTTTGTCCACCACGAAGGTTGAGCTTGCAAGTGCCAATGCCTTTGACTTCAATTCTTGCATTGTTTCCTATATATATCCATTTGTTACCAGCTGGTACCCGACGGTACTCCACGTATGTAGCTCGATCACGAGCTACGTGGTTCGTTGCTCCTGAATCTATAATCCACAAAGGATGAGAATCAGCTAACAACACTGAACTAGCAACATTATGCTCATGAAAAGAAGTTAAATATGGAATTACCTTTTTTTGCTCGGTACAATCTCGAGCGAAGTGGCCCTTCTTGCCACAGTTATAGCAAGTCAGCTTGCTTTTAGGTTTCTTTCCATACTTCTTTCCTTTAAACTCTTTCTTGATCGGGCCTTGCCCAGCAGCAGCTTCTTTTCCTCTTCCCTTTCCCTTTCCTTTCTTGAACCATATCTTCTTATTCTTGGGTCTAGATCCTTCAGCTACGAAAGCTTGTCCAGATATCCTTGCAGATTCTACTCTATCCGCCTCCAGTTCAACATGGCGTGAGACATCAATGAAAGTTTTAATGCTTTCATGAGCTTAGATTCCTTTAAACCAGTTTTGTTACTGGTTTGTCGGTTTTGTACTGACATTGTGTATTTCAATTCCAGGTGCCGAGATTTATTACCACAATGACTCGTCGAGATGTGCGACGGAATCATTTGAGGGAACAGATAGAGGAGATTGACTACCGCCCACATCTTGGTATCAGAGCATAGATTCGTTCTAAATAGCATGAAATTGCTTCGCCGAAAAATTGAGACTTTGTGTCTGCAGTTTTTTTTTATTAGTCGGTCGACTTTGTGTCGGCAGTTTTTTTCGAGTCGGTAAAATAATTGTTAGCGTCGCGAACCGACGATCCCACTCGGCCATGTTGTACGCTACCGATTAACCGCGTTCGTCGCGGTAAAATTTTTTTTCCTTCAGTGGATGGAAAACGAAGGTTTCAATAATTTTAATTCATCTGAAATTTTTTTTATGCATATATATTATAATACATTTTTTTATTAAAAAAACGGTGGAAGAAAATTAAAAAAAAAGGAAATTTTTTTCATGTTAATTAAGGCCGAGGCAGTAGATACGAAAAAAAATTTGCATGTTTTTTTCCTATTAAATTAATTAGCTTTGTGCTTTAATTAATTGCTTGGTTGAATTTGTATTAAAATTTAGCTATTGGTTATTGGAACTAGACCAAAATTTGATTAAATGGATTGGATTTTAGTTAGAATTAATTAAATCCGATTAAGTTGGTTCATTTCAACTGGAATTTAAATTATTAGTTAATTTAATCAGACCAACTTGAACCAACTATGTTTATGTCTAGTTCGAACCATTAGTTAGTTTGACTAGACCATATTGATCCAATAAAATCAGGATATAGTTCAAACCATTAATTTAATCAGATCGGTTTAATACAAACAAGAACCATTTTGTTTGGTTCGACCAAAAGATTTGATTTTGAATTAAGTGAGCTAAAGATTAAGATAATCATGTCCAATTAGATTAGTTCTAATAAGGACAATAAATTTAACCTAAGAATCTGATCGATCAGTCCGATGTCAGTCAATCGAGGCTCCTCGAAGAAAATTTATTTTTCTTGTCTATTTGTGATTTTACGTGTATACATATGAATTGAGTTGAACCAGTTTTGTACTGGATTGTCGGTTTTGTACTGACAATGTATATTTTTCAATTCTAAATATTGCACGATAGGGACAGCATGACTGGTCATAATGAGCGACTAGAGGAGCTATTGGCGGAATTCAGGACAGTTTTCTATAGTCCATTTCTCGGAGTCCAGGGCGTTATAGGACGACTGGATCGGATCTTCTGGAAACTTGAGCAGGCCGGGTTCCCCATGATTGATGATCACCGAATCGGGGAATTAATGCGTGCTCTACCAAAGAGAGCAGGGAAAGTTGCGAATCAGATATGGGCTGAACACAGCTTTCGCCTCTCCTACATAGAGCTATGCAATCAGCTGCTGCGCCAACAGTTTCTTGAGGACTTGGGGGAATCTGACTCCGAGTCTGAAATGGAGGAGGATCCTGAACCCGAGGAGAATCTCGAGGAAAAGGAGGATCCCGAGATTCTTGAATACGAAGAAGATCCCGAGATGGAGGAGGATCCAGAGGAGGATCCAGAGATGGATCTGCTTGAAGAATTCCAAGGGGATCCTGAGGAAATTGATTGGGATCCGGACGTGGATAATATGGAAATAGAGCAGGATCTAGAAGAAGAAGAAGATCCTGAAGAGACAGTAGAGGATCCTGAAGAGGTCCCAGAGGAGATTCCTCCTCCACCTGAGGTCACTCTGGTCCAGACTAGAGAGACGGGTCAATTTTTAGCTACGATTCTACTGTCCGCTCTATTGGGAGCAATATCAACCTATTTGTTCTCTTAGCTTCCTTTAGTTACTGACGTTATGTACAGTCAGTAGTTATCCATGTAGTGTAATTGTCGTTATGTACGAACAGTTTAAGTAATGTTATATGTTAACAAATTTGTTAAATGATTAGTTTATTTGATGATGATTAGTTCATTATAATTAAATGATTAGTTCATTTAATGATGATTTGTTCATTTGATGGGATGTGTGTGATATAACTAATCATTGTTTATTAGATTGGAACATACAAAGGATGAGTGGGAACGTGGTTGTCACTTGATTTTGTAAACCAACTCTATTTACAATGAGTTAGTTATTGATTACATGCATATAACATACACTGAATTACTAAATAATGCGTTTATTTATGTTAGGTCATGGCAACAAAGAATATTATAGCTGAACTGAACAAAGGAGAGAAACTAAATGAGGACAACTACAAAATATGGCACCTCAAGATACAGTATGTACTTGAGGAACAAGAAGTTCTAGAAGCTGTAAATCAGTTTATGGTAGAACCTGTAGACGGTGCTACCGCCCAGCATAAGCGTGATCTTGATGCCTACAAGACATGGAAGAAAAAGGACTCCACAGCAAAGGGCATTTTGATTAGTTCAATGGTTGATGACCTAGTATATGAGTATGAGCCATTGCCTTCAGCTCATGCTGTTTGGGTTGCCTTGAGAAATAAATATAGTGGAGTTAGCGTAAGTAAGCTTCGCCAGCTGACAATCAAATTTGACAGCTTCAAGAAACGCCCGAATGTCACCATAACCCAACATCTTAGGGAAATGGGAAATATGATTCGAGAGCTAAAACTGCCGGTCATGAGTTGACAGATGAACAACAGGTTCAGGCAGTTATCCGTTCCCTTCCTGATTCTTGGGAATCAATGAAGTAGAATCTTACTCACAGTGAAAGCATTAAAACTTTCATTGATGTCTCACGCCATGTTGAACTGGAGGCAGAGAGAGTAGAATCTGCAAGGATATCTGGACAAGCTTTCGTAGCTGAAGGATCTAGACCCAAGAATAAGAAGATATGGTTCAAGAAAGGAAAGGGAAAGGGAAGACGAAAAGAAGCTGCTGCTGGGCAAGGCCCGATCAAGAAGGAGTTTAAAGGAAAGAAGTATGGAAAGAAACCTAAAAGCAAGCTGACTTGCTATAACTGTGGCAAGAAGGGCCACTTCGCTCGAGATTGTACCGAGCCGAAAAAGGTAATTCCATATTTAACTTCTTTTCATGAGCATAATGTTGCTAGTTCAGTGTTGTTAGCTGATTCTCATCCTTTGTGGATTATAGATTCAGGAGCAACGAACCACGTAGCTCGTGATCGAGCTACATACGTGGAGTACCGTCGGGTACCAGCTGGTAACAAATGGATATATGTAGGAAACAATGCAAGAATTGAAGTCAAAGGCATTGGCACTTGCAAGCTCAACCTTCGTGGTGGACAAACGTTGTTTCTACATGATGTCCTTTATGCTCCTGATATTCGACGAAATTTGGTTTCCGTTACTTGTCTTCTTGATTTGGGTTATTGTATAAACTTTTACAGTCGTTGTGTGGAACTTCGAATTAACTCTGTGTTAATTGGGTGTGGTTATGTAATGAATGGTTTCATGGTTCTTGATGTGGAACAAGATATTAATTATGGAATTAATAGTTGTTTTTCAAACATTGCTCTTACTAGTAATGCTAATATTAATGAGGAAGTTTGGCATGCTAGACTAGGACATATCGGACAAGAACGGATGAATAGATTAGCTAAGGAGGGTCTATTGGGCACTCATGCTAAGATTAACCTGTCCATATGTGAGCATTGTCTTGCTGGAAAAGCAATAAGGAAACCATTTGGTATGGCTATTAGAGCTGATTCACCTTTGCAATTAATTCATTCGGATGTATGTGGTCCAATGAATGTGAAGGCTAGACATGGAGGTTCCTATTTCGTAACATTTATTGATGACTTCACACGTTTCGGTCATGTGTATTTGATTTCTCATAAACATGAAGTATTAGATTGCTTCAAACGTTATTTGAATGAAGTTGAGAATCAATTAGATCTTAAGGTTAAAACCTTACGCACTGACCGTGGAGGTGAATACTTGTCTGATCAGTTCAAGACAACTTGTAATGACCGAGGGATTATTAGACAGCTAACTATCCCAGGAACTCCGCAGCAAAATGGAGTTGCTGAAAGAAGAAATCGGACTCTTCTAGATATGGTTAGGTCTATGATGGCTCAAGCTAATTTGCCAATTTCCTATTGGGGAGATGCATTATTAGCTGCTACCTATATACTTAACCGAGTGTCTTCTAAGTCTATTCCATCTACACCATATGAACGTTGGACAGGTAGAAAACCAGATTTGAGTAATCTGAGACCTTGGGGGTCAGCTGCCTACGTTCATGACAAGACTCACAAATATGGAAAACTAGGACCAAGAGGTAAAAAGTGTATCTTTATAAGGTATTCTGATACTTCTAAGGGTTATGTTTTTCATTGGTGAGCAACAAGATGGAACCATCTCTGAAATTGAGTCAAGAGATGCCACTTTTTTCGAAACTGAATTCCCAACAAGAGGTGAAGTTGATAAGTCGATTCCTTTATTTGCAATAGAGGAAGAGGATAATGTTCCTTTATCAACAACTCAGGTATCACAGGAGATACCTGAATCTCATCAACCCAGTGGGAGTGATTTGCCAATGAATGAATTAGTTTCAGCTCCTCAACAGTCCGACTTACGAAGGAGTAGTCGTAAGATTATTCCTCGGAGAAGGTTTGACATTGAGAATGAGGCATTAATGATACTCCCTGTTAACGATGAGGAACCTCGATCGGTTGAGGAAGCATTGAGATGTTCAGTCAGAGAAAAATGGAGAATTGCAATGGATGAGGAAATGGAGTCGATGAGAAAGAATCATGTTTGGGATTTAGTCGATCTTCCTCCGAGCCGAAGGGCTATTGGGAATAAGTGGATTCTCAAAATCAAGAGGTAAGCAGATGGATCGATTAATCGATACAAAGCTCGTCTGGTTGCAAAAGGATATACCCAAATGGAGGGTATTGATTTTGAAGAGACATTTTCCCCAGTTGTGATGTTTGTGTCAATACGTGTCATTTTAGCTATAGTGGCATATTATGACTTAGAATTACATCAGATGGATGTAAAAACGGCTTTCCTTAATGGTAGTCTTGACGAGGAAATCTATATGGCACAGCCAGAAGGTTATATTGCTGAAGGCCAAGAAGATAAAGTATGTAGACTTAAAAAGTCAATATATGGGCTAAAGCAAGCGTCAAGACAATGGAACATAAGATTTAATGAAGTCATTTTATCTTATGGTTTCGAAATGATCAACGAGGATCATTGTGTTTACCTCAGGGAGGATAAAGGAAAAATAGTCATTTTATCATTATATGTTGATGATATGTTAATAGCTGGAAATGACACACGGTTTATGATAGAAGTTAAATCATGGCTTTCATCACAGTTTGACATAATAGATATGGGTGAAGCTGAGTATCTCTTAGGGGTAAAGATCATAAGAGATCGATCAAAAAGACTCTTGGGTTTGTCTCAAGAGGCTTATATTACTAAGATTTTACAACACTTCAATATATCTAATTGCAACATTGAACAAACTCCTGTAGCGAAAGGAACTGTTCTGAGCAAAAGTATGTTTCCCAAGACTCCTGATGAAATAGCCGACATGAAGAAAAAACCATATGCCAGTGCCATTGGTAGTTTAATGTACACTATGTTGTGTACACGTCCTGACATCAGCTATGCAGTTGGCTTGGTTAGCCGTTTCCAGTCAAACCTAGGATCGAGACACTGGAAAGCGGTGAAGAGAATATTCAGATATCTCAAAGGGACAGCGGATTATTGTCTCTGCTTCCAAGGATCAAAGTTGAGCCTGAAGGGCTACTCAGATGCAGATTGGGCAGGAGATCTTGATGACAGAAAATCCACATCGGGCTATGCTTTCTTGCTGAATGGTGGCGCCATCTCATGGAATAGCAAGAAACAAGCTTGTGTAGCTTTGTCGACAATGGAAGCCGAATATGTGGCTTGTGCAGCGGCTGTACAAGAAGCTGTCTGGCTGAGAAGATTCCTGAAGCATTTGAAGATTGCTGAGGATAGTGGGAGTCCAGTTACAGTGTTCTGTGACAATCAAGCTGCAATAGCTTTTTCCAAAGATCCCAAGTATCACAGCAAAGGCAAGCATATAGAAATCAAATATAATTATGTAAGGGATATTGTTGACAAGAAAAAGGTAGTTCTTGAGTATATCCCTACACGTGCTATGCTTGCAGATCCTTTTACTAAGCCATTGACTAAAGAGTCATTTCTTGGTTGTGTGAAGTCTTTGGGACTTCGTAAATTGTAACACATTGTAAGACAATCAAAAATATGAAAGTGCCATGATTTATTCAGTGTATATTGGTGTTACATTTTGAATAAAGTCTCGATAAGCATGTTGGCAGGTTGAGATTGGTCCACTCACATGGACAATCATCTCTATTTGTTGAGTATAAATAGAGGTAAGACTATTACTTATGGAATAGCTTATGTAGCTATAAATAGAGACATACTCATAAGTTGGAGTCGCCTTGATTTGTATCAAGATGAGATCATTTATGTAATGATCGGAGTAAATGAACCCACCATTTACTGAATCTGCTTAAAGCCAGATAGGAATTCATAAGTTGAATTCAGGATTAGACATTGAGTATGTCTAGATCAAATCTGTACGATGTTAATTTTGAGAAAACATGCACTCTTTTGTTAAAGAGAAAAACATCGTAGTATGTGATTCATACCACATGTGCTATAGCGACAATAAGGGTAGTAGGAGAATGGATCCCTGCTTCTCTACTATATGAGACCCTTGAGATTATAAGTTAATCTCAGATTTACCCTAAGTGACTATTTGGCTGTCTGCTTGAAATTTTAATCAGTGTCTGCTACCTTAGCATGTATCCTATTGGCTATGGATGATTCGGTCTATGGAACATAACTAGGAAAGCAACTGATTAGAATGAATAGATTCAAGCTAAATAGGAAGACTAAGAGAAATTTACATCATTGACACTTATTCACTGGTCGACCAATTACATTTTTTGTTGAGTACTTAAGATGTGATTATGAATAATTGTATTGAATGGAAATACTGAACATGCTCTTGACTTAATGGTCATTACGAGGGATTAGAGATGTTCATATTGATGCAAATGTTTTAGTCTGAGGTAAAAAGCAAGTAATTGATGTCTCTGATTCATGTGATAGAGCGACTAAGTAAAGTGTAATAACTTTCTTAGTATTGATCGCTCAGAGAGCAGCTAAGTTAAGTGTCACAACTTTCTTAGCAATGATTGCTCAGTATGCTTGCTGTCGCACGAATCATTTTCCCTAAAGTATGAATTGGATGTTCTGTTAGTCTATGTGACTATATGGTCTTTGTGACTATCTGGTTTTTGTAACCTAGTTATGATATGATCTTTGTGATCTGATTCTTATTTAGTCTCTGTGACTTGACTTGGATGAGTGGGAGATGTAAGAAGTTGGAGAAGTGGGGTGACGTGGGGTGCCCACTTTCCCCACTTCCCCACTTCTCTCCCCTCCCCTTTCCTAGCCCTTCTACTATAAAAGGGGAGGGGTGCATCCAAGTGAGACAAGGCATTTGGAATTCTAGGAGTGAACATCCAAAGCGTTCGAGGGATTTGGTTCGTGAATCCGAGAGGGGAAGAACTTTCCGACACGTGATCGTTCTTCCGACGACAAGCGTGACGAACAACGAAGGACGAACGGAGAATCGCTGTAAGTGTTTACCGTTTTCAATATCTTCAATGCGTTCAGAATTTCATGCTTAAATCTACAATGGTATCAGAGCATAGATTCGTTCTAAATAGCATGAAATTGCTTCGCCGAAAAATTGCGACTTTTTGTCTGCAGTTTTTTTTATTAGTCGGTCGACTTTGTGTCGGCAGTTTTTTTCGAGTCGGTAAAATAATTGTTAGCGTCGCGAACCGACGATCCCACTCGGCCATGTTGTACGCTACCGATTAACCGCGTTCGTCGCGGTAAAATTTTTTTTTCCTTCATCTGAAATTAAAATTAATGAAACCTTCGTTTTCCATCCACTGAAGGAAAAAAAATTTTAGTGGGATCGTCGGTTCGCGACGCTAACAATTATTTTACCGACTCGAAAAAAACTGCCGACACAAAGTCGACCGACTAATAAAAAAAAACTGCAGACACAAAGTCGCAATTTTTCGGCGAAGCAATTTCATGCTATTTAGAACGAATCTATGCTCTGATACCAAGATGTGGGCGGTAGTCAATCTACTCTATCTGTTCCCTCAAATGATTCTGTCGCACATCTCGACGAGTAATTATGGTAATAAATCTCGGCATCTGGAATTGAAATACACAATGTCAGTACAAAACCGACAAACCAGTAACAAAACTGGTACCATAGGGTCTCGGGCCTAGAGGGTTGCACACGCTGCAGGGAAAGGGAAGAGGAAAAGAAGCTGCTGCTGGGCAAGGCCCGATCAAGAAAGAGTTTAAAGGAAAGAAGTATGGAAAGAAACCTAAAAGCAAGCTGACTTGTTATAACTGTGGCAAGAAGGGCCACTTCACTCGAAATTGTACCGAGCCAAAAAAGGTAATTCCATATTTAACTTCTTTTCATGAGCATAATGTTGCTAGTTCAGTGTTGTTAGCTGATTCTAATCCTTTGTGGATTATAGATTCAGGAGCAACGAACCACGTAGCTCGTGATCGAGCTACATACGTGGAGTACCGTCGGGTACCAGCTGGTAACAAATGGATATATGTAGGAAACAATGCAAGAATTGAAGTCAAAGGCATTGGCACTTGCAAGCTCAACCTTCGTGGTGGACAAACGTTGTTTCTACATGATGTCCTTTATGCTCCTGATATTCGACGGAATTTGGTTTCCGTTACTTGTCTTCTTGATTTGGGCTATTGTATAAACTTTTACAGTCGTTGTGTGGAACTTCGAATTAACTCTGTGTTAATTGGGTGTGGTTATGTAGTGAATGGTTTCATGGTTCTTGATGTGGAACATGATATTAATTGTGGAATTAATAGTTGTTTTTCAAACATTGCTCTTGCTAGTGATGCTGATATCAATAAGGAAATTTGGCATGCTAGACTAGGACATATAGGACAAGAAAGAATGAATCGATTAGCTAAGGAGGGTCTATTAGGCTCTCATGCTAAGATTAACTTGTCAGTATGTGAGCATTGTCTTGCTGGAAAAGCAACGAGGAAACCATTTGGCAAGGCTATTAGAGCTGAGTCACCATTGCAATTAATTCATTCGGATGTATGTGGTCCAATGAATGTGAAGGCTAGACATGGAGGTTCCTATTTCGTAACATTTATTGATGACTTCACACGTTTCGGTCATGTGTATTTGATTTCTCATAAACATGAAGTATTAGATTGCTTCAAACGTTATTTGAACGAAGTTGAGAATCAATTGGATCGTAAGGTTAAAACCTTACGCACTGACCGTGGAGGTGAATATTTGTCTGATCAGTTTAAGACAATATGTTACAAAAAAGGGATTATTAGACAGCTAACGATCCCTGGAACTCCACAGCAAAATGGGGTTGCTGAAAGAAGAAATAGAACTCTTCTAGATATGGTTAGGTCTATGATGGCTCAAGCTAATTTACCTATTTCCTATTGGGGAGATGCATTATTAGCTGCTACCTATATACTTAACCGAGTGCCTTCTAAGTCTATTCCATCTACACCATATGAACGTTGGACAGGCAGAAAACCAGATTTGAGTAATCTGAGACCTTGGGGGTCAGCTGCCTACGTTCATGACAAGACTCACAAATATGGAAAACTAGGACCAAGAGCTAAAAAATGTATCTTTATAAGGTATTCTGATACTTCTAAAGGTTATGTTTTTATAGGTGAGCAGCAAGATGGAACCGTCTCTGAAATAGAGTCTAGAGATGCGGTTTTTCTCAAAACTGAGTTCCCAACAAGAGGTGAAGTTGATAAATCGATTCCTCTATTTGCTATAGAGGAGGAGGATATTGTTCCTTTATCAACAACTCAGGTATCACAGGAGATACCTGAATCTAGTCAACCCAGTGGGAGTGATTTGCCAATGAATGAATTAGTTTCAGCTCCTCAACAGTCCGACTTACGAAGGAGTAGTCGTAAGATTATTCCTCGGAGAAGGTTTGACATTGAGAATGAGGCATTAATGATACTCCCTGTTGACGATGAGGAACCTCGATCGGTTGAGGAAGCATTGAGATGTTCAGTCAGAGAAAAATGGAGAATTGCAATGGATGAGGAAATGGAGTCGATGAGAAAGAATAATGTTTGGGATTTAGTCGATCTTCCTCCGGGCCGAAGGGCTATTGGGAATAAGTGGATTCTCAAAATTAAGAGGAAAGCAGATGGATCGATTAATTGATACAAAGCTCGTCTGGTTGCAAAAGGATATACCCAAATGGAGGGTATTGATTTTGAAGAGACATTTTCCCCTGTTGTGAAGTTTGTGTCAATACGTGTCATTTTAGCTATAGTAGCACATTATGACTTGGAATTACATCAGATGGATGTAAAAACGGCTTTCCTTAATGGTAATCTTGACGAGGAAATCTATATGGCACAGCCAGAAGGTTATATTGCTGAAGGCCAAGAGGATAAAGTATGTAGACTTGAAAAGTCTATATATGGGCTAAAGCAAGCGTCGAGACAATGGAACATTAGATTTAATGAAGTCATTTTATCTTATGATTTCGAAATGCTCAATGAGGATCATTGTGTATACCTCAAGGAGGATAAAGGAAAGATTGTCATATTATCGTTATATGTTGATGATATGCTAATAGCTGGAAATGACATACAGTTTGTTATAGAAATCAAATCGTGGCTTTCATCACAATTTGACATAATAGATATGGGAGAAGCCGAGTACATCTTAGGAGTTAAGATCATTAGAGATCGATCAAAAAGACTTTTGGGTTTGTCTCAAGAAGCTTATATTACTAAGATGTTACAACACTTCAATATGTCAAATTGCAACATTGAACAAACTCCTGTAGCGAAAGGAACTGTTCTGAGCAAAAGTATGTATCCCAAGACTCCTGATGAAATAGCCGACATGAAGAAAAAACCATATGCCAGTGTCATTGGTAGTTTAATGTACACTATGTTGTGTACACGTCCTGACATCAGCTATGCAGTTGGCTTGGTTAGCCGTTTCTAGTCAAACCCAGGATCGAGACACTGGAAAGCGGTGAAGAGAATATTCAGATATCTCAAAGGGACAGCGGATTATTGTCTCTGCTTCCAAGGATCAAAATTGAGCCTGAAGGGCTACTCAGATGCAGATTGGGCTGGAGATCTTGATGACAGAAAATCCACATCGGGCTATGCTTTCTTGCTGAATGGTGGCGCCATCTCATGGAATAGCAAGAAACAAGCTTGTGTAGCTTTGTCGACAATGGAAGCCGAATATGTGGCTTGTGCAGCGGCTGTACAAGAAGCTGTCTGGCTGAGAAGATTCCTGAAGCATTTGAAGATTGCTGAGGATAGTGGGAGTCCAGTTACAGTGTTCTGTGACAATCAAGCTGCAATAGCTTTTTCCAAAGATCCCAAGTATCACAGCAAAGGCAAACATATAGAAATCAAATATAATTATGTAAGGGATATTGTTGACAAGAAAAAGGTAGTTCTTGAGTATATCCCTACACGTGCTATGTTTGCAGATCCTTTTACTAAGCCATTGACTAAAGAGTCATTTCTTGGTTGTGTGAAGTCTTTGGGACTTCGTAAATTGTAACAGATTGTAAGACAATCAAAAATATGAAAGTGCCATGATTTATTCAGTGTATATTGGTGTTACATTTTGAATAAAGTCTCGATAAGCATGTTGGCAGGTTGAGATTGGTCCACTCACATGGACAATCGTCTCTATTTGTTGAGTATAAATAGAGGTAAGACTATTACTTATGGGATAGCTTATGTAGCTATAAATAGAGACATACTCATAAGTTGGAGTCGCCTTGATTTGTATCAAGATGAGATCATTTATGTAATGATCGGAGTAAATGAACCCACCATTTACTGAATCTGCTTAAAGCCAGATAGGAATTCATAAGTTGAATTCAGGATTAGACATTGTGTATGTCTAGATCAAATCTGTACGATGTTAATTTTGAGAAAACATGCACTCTTTTGTTAAAGAGAAAAACATCGTAGCATGTGATTCATACCACATGTGCTATAGCGACAATAAGGGTAGTAGGAGAATGGATCCCTGCTTCTCTACTATGTGAGACCCTTGAGGTTATAAGTTAATCTCAGTTTTACCCTAAGTGACTATTTAGCTGTTTGCTTGAAATTCTAATCAGTGGATGCTACTTTAGCATGTGTCCTATTGACTATGGATGATTCGGTCTACGAAGCATAACTAGGAAAGCAACTGATTAGAATGAAGAGATTCTAGCTGAAAAGGAAGATTAAGAGAGATTTACATCATTGACATTTATTCACTGGTCGACCAATTATATTTTTGTTGAGTACTTAAAATATGATTGTGAATAATAGTATTGAATGGAAATACTGAACATGCTCTTGACTTAATGTCATAATGAGGGATTAGAGATGTTCATATTGATGTAAATAATTTAATCTGGGGTAAAAAGTAAGTAATTGATGTCTCTGATTCATGTGATAGAGCGACTAAGTAAAGTGTAATAACTTTCTTAGTATTGATCGCTCAGAGAGCAGCTAAGTTAAGTGTCACAACTTTCTTAGCAATGATTGCTCAGCATGCTTGCTGTCGCACGAATCATTTTCCCTAAAGTATGAATTGGATGTTCTGTTAGTCTATGTGACTATATGAGTTTAGTGACCTGATTCTTGTGTTAGTCTATGTAACTATATGGTCTTTGTGACCTGATTCTTGTATTGTCTATGTGACTTGACTTGTATGAGTGGGAGATGTAGGAAGTGGGCAGCGTGTGCGATAACTGCACACGCTGCAGGGAGTGGGGTTTGTTGACCCCTCCCTCTCCACCACTTCTACCCCTCTTTCCTCTCCTATATAAGGAGAGGATAAGGGGCTTCATTCAAGTGCAAGAAGGGGAAGCAAGAGCAAGTGAGAAAAACTCTGAGAAGAGGAGATCGTCCATAGTTCGAGGGATTTGGTTCGTGATACCGAGAGGGGAAGAACTTTCCAATTCTGTGATCGTTCTTCCGACGACAAGCGCGAAGAACAACGAAGGACGAGCGTGAATCGCTGTAAGTGTTTACTGTTTTTATAAATGTAGATTCAATTCGTTCACGATTTCATGCATTAGAATTAACAATGGTATCAGAGCATAGATTCGTTTTAAATAGTATGAAATTGATTCGCCGGAAAATCGCGACTTTGTGTCGGTAGATTTTTTTTGAGTCGGTCGACTTTGTGTCGGCAGATTTTTTTTCGAGTCGGTAAAATAGTTGTTAGCGTTGCGAACCGACGATCCCACTCGGTCGTGTTGCACACTACCGATTAACCGCGTTAGTCGCGGTGAAAACTTTGGACGGCCGGGAAAAAAAAATTGCATGAAAATTTAAGGTCGAAGGTACAGAAATAAAAAAAAAATTTTTTTTGAACAATTAGTTGGTTTGCATGTTGTTGTTAATTAGCAAATTGAACCATTCGTTGGTGTGCATGTTGAACCATTCGTAAGTACAGATTAAATTAGCAAATTTAATCTGTTGAAAAACAAAATGCATGTTATTTTTTTTCTTCTATTAAATTTAGTTAAGCTTTGTGTTTTAATTAAATATATTATTGCTTGGTTGAATATGTATTAAAATTTAGCTATTGGTTATTGGAACTAGACCAAAATTTGATTAAATGGATTGGATTTTAGTTAGAATTAATTAAATCCGATTAAGTTGGTTCATTTCAACTGGAATTTAAATTATTAGTTAGTTTAATCAGACCAACTTGAACCAACTATGTTTATGTCTAGTTCGAACCATTAGTTGGTTTGACTAGACCATATTGATCCAATAAAATCAGGATCTAGTTCAAACCACTAGTTAATCAGATCAGTTTAATACAAACAAGAACCATTTTGTTTTGTTCGAACAATAGATTTGACTTTGAATTGAGTGAGCTAAAGATTAAGATAATCATGTCCAATTAGATTAGTTCTAATAAGGACAATAAATTCAACCTAAGAATCTGATCGATCAGTCCGATGTCAGTCAATAGAGCTCCCAAACCAAGAAAATTTGTTTTTCTTATCTGTTTATGACTTTGTGAGTTTATGCATAATTATGAATTGAATTGAACCAGTTTTGTACAGGATTGTCGGTTTTGTACTGACAATGTATATTTTTCAATTCTAAATGTTGCACGATAGGGACGGCATGGCTGGTTATAATAAGCGACTAGAGGAGCTATTGGTGGAATTCAGGACAGTTTTCTATAATCCATTTCTCGGAGTCCAGGGCGTTATAGGACGACTGGATCGGATCTTCTGGAAACTTGAGCAGGCCGGGTTCCCCAAGATTGATGATCACCGAATCGGGGAATTAATGCGTGCTCTACCAAAGAGAGCAGGGAAAGTTGCGAATCAGATATGGGCTGAACACAGCTTTCGCCTCTCCTACATAGAGCTATGCAATCAGCTGCTGCGCCAACAGTTTCCTGAGGACTTGGGGGAATCTGACTCCGAGTCTGAAATGGAGGAGGATCCTGAACCCGAGGAGAATCTCGAGGAAGAGGAGGATCCCGAGATTCTTGAATACAAAGAAGATCCCGAGATGGAGGAGGATCCAGAGGAGGATCCAGAGATGGATCTGATTGAAGAATTCCAAGGGGATCCTGAGGAAATTGATTGGGATCCGGACGTGGATAATATGGAAATAGAGCAGGATCTAGAAGAAGAAGAAGATCCTGAAGAGACAGTAGAGGATCCTGAAGAGGTCCCAGAGGAGATTCCTCCTCCACCTGAGGTCACTCTGGTCCAGAGTAGAGAGACGGGTCAATTTTTTGCTACGATTCTATTGTCCGCTCTATTGGGAGCAATATCAACCTATTTGTTCTCTTAGCTTCCTTTAGTTACTGACGTTATGTACAGTCAGTATTTATCCATGTAGTGTAATTGTCGTTATGTACGAACAGTTTAAGTAATGTTATATGTTAACAAATTTGTTAAATGATTAGTTTATTTAATGATGATTAGTTCATCATAATTAAATGATTAGTTCATTTAATGATGATTAGTTCATTATAATTAAATGATTAGTTCATTTAATGATGATTTGTTCATTTGATGGGATGTGTGTGATATAACTAATCATTGTTTATTAGATTGGAACATACAAAGGATGAGTGGGAACGTGGTTGTCACTTGATTTTGTAAACCAACTCTATTTACAATGAGTTAGTTATTGATTACATGCATATAACATACACTGAATTACTAAATAATGCGTTTATTTATGTTAGGTCATGACAACAAAGAATATTATAGCTGAACTGAACAAAGGAGAGAAACTAAATGGGGACAACTACAAAATATGACACCTCAAGATACAGTATGTACTTGAGGAACAAGAAGTTCTAGAAGCTGTAAATCAGTTTATGGTAGAACCTGTAGACGGTGCTACCGCCCAGCATAAGCGTGATCTTGATGCCTACAAGACATGGAAGAAAAAGGACTCCACAGCAAAGGGCATATTGATTAGTTCAATGGTTGATGACCTAGTGTATGAGTATGAGCCATTGCCTTCAGCTCATGCTGTCTGGATTGCCCTGAGAAATAAATATAGTGGAGTTAGCGTAAGTAAGCTTTGCCAGCTGACAATCAAATTTGACAGCTTCAAGAAACGCCCGAATGTCACCATGACCCAACATCTTAGGGAAATGGGAAATATGATTCGAGAGCTAAAAACTGCCGGTCATGAGTTGACAGATGAACAACAGGTTCAGGCAGTTATCCGTTCCCTTCCTGATTCTTGGGAATCAATGAAGCAGAATCTTACTCACAGTGAAAGCATTAAAACTTTCATTGATGTATCACGCCATGTTGAACTGGAGGCGGAGAGAGTAGAATCTGCAAGGATATCTGGACAAACATTCCTAGCTGAAGGATCTAGACCCAAGAATAAGAAGATATGGTTCAAGTTGGGAAAGGCAAAAATCCACTGGCCAGGGGTGGGAGGACCCGTAGGGTCTCGGGCCTAGAGGGTTGCCTGCGGGGACCATAGAGGCCGAGATCGCTACATAAAAAGGCGCCTTTGTGTCGGTACCTTGAATATTCTCTTCACCGCCTTCCAGTGTCTCGATCCTGGGCTTGACTGGAAACGGCTAACTAAGCCAACATCATAGCTGATATCAGGACGTGTACACAACATAGTATACATTAAGCTACCAATGGCACTGGCATATGGTTTTTTCTTCATTTCGGCTATTTCATTAGGAGTCTTGGGATACATACTTTTGCTCAGAACAGTACCTCTAGCTATAGGAGTTTGTTCAATGTTGCAGTTTGACATATTGAAGTGTTGTAACATCTTAGTAATATAAGCCTCTTGAGACAAACCCAAAAGTCTTTTTGTTCGATCTCTAATGATCTTAACCCCTAAGATGTACTCAGCTTCTCCCATATCTATTATGTCAAATTGTGATGAAAGCCACGATTTTATTTCTATCACAAACTGTATGTCATTTCCAGCTATTAGCATATCATCAACATATAACGATAATATGACAATCTTTCCTTTATCCTCCTTGAGGTATACACAATGATCCTCATTGAGCATTTCGAAATCATAAGATAAAATGACTTCATTAAATCTTATGTTCCATTGTCTCGACGCTTGCTTTAGCCCATATATAGACTTTTTAAGTCTACATACTTTATCCTCTTGGCCTTGAGCAATATAACCTTCTGGCTGTGCCATATAGATTTCCTCGTCAAGATTACCATTAAGGAAAGCCGTTTTTACATCCATCTGATGTAATTCCAAGTCATAATGTGGCACTATAGCTAAAATGACACGTATTGACACAAACTTCACAACAGGGGAAAATGTCTCTTCAAAATCAATACCCTCCATTTGGGTATATCCTTTTGCAACCAGACGAGCTTTGTATCTATTAATCGATCCATCTGCCTTCCTCTTGATTTTGAGAATCCACTTATTCCCAATAGCCCTTCGGCCCGGAGGAAGATCGACTAAATCCCAAACATGATTCTTTCTCATCGACTCCATTTCCTCATCCATTGCAATTCTCCATTTTTCTCTGACTGAACATCTCAATGCTTCCTCAACCGATCGAGGTTCCTTATCGTCAACAGGGAGTATAGTTAATGCCTCATTCTCAATGTCAAACCTTCTCCGAGGAATAATCTTACGACTACTTCTTCGTAAGTCGGACTGTTGAGGAGCTGAAACTAATTCATTCATTGACAAATCACTCCAACTGGGTTGACCAGATTCAGGTATCTCCTGTGATACCTGAGTTGTTGATAAAGGAACATTATCCTCTTCCTCTATTGCAAATAAAGGAATCGACTTATCAACTTCACCTCTTGTTGGGAATTCAGTTTCGAGAAAAGTGGCATCTCTTGACTCAATTTCAGAAACGGTTCCATCTTGCTGCTCACCAATGAAAACATAACCCTTAGAAGTATCAGAATACCTTATAAAGATACACTTTCTACCTCTTGGTCCTAGTTTTCCATATTTGTGAGTCTTATCATGAACATAGGCAGCTGACCCCCAGGGTCTCAGATTACTCAAATCTGGTTTTCTGCCTGTCCAACGTTCATATGGAGTAGATGGAACAGACTTGGAAGACACTCGGTTAAGTATGTAGGTCGCAGCTAATAATGCATCTCCCCAATAGGAAATTGGCAAATTAGCTTGAGCCATCATAGACCTAACCATATCTAGAAGAGTCCGATTTCTTCTTTCAGCAGCTCCATTTTGCTGCGGAGTTCCTGGGATAGTTAGCTGTCTAATAATCCCTCGGTCATTACAAGTTGTCTTGAACTGATCAGACAAGTATTCACCTCCACGGTCAGTGCGTAAGGTTTTAACCTTACGTTCCATTTGATTCTCAATTTCATTTAAATAACGTTTGAAGCAATCCAATGCTTCATATTTATGAGAGATCAAATACACATGACCAAAACGTGTGAAGTCATCAATGAATGTAATGAAATAGGAAGCTCCATGTCTAGCTTTCACATTCATCGGACCACAAATATCCGAATGAATTAATTGCAATGGTGACTCAGCTCTAATAGCCTTGCCAAATGGTTTCCTCGTTGCTTTTCCAGCAAGACAATGCTCACATACTGACAAGTTAATCTTAGCATGAGAGCCTAATAGACCCTCCTTAGCTAATCGATTCATTCTTTCTTGTCCTATATGTCCTAGTCTAGCATGCCAAATTTCCTTATTGATATCAGCATCACTAGCAAGAGCAATGTTTGAAAAACAACTATTAATTCCACAATTAATATCATGTTCCACATCAAGAACCATGAAACCATTCATTACATAACAACACCCAATTAACACAGAGTTAATTCGAAGTTCCACACAACGACTGTAAAAGTTTATACAATAGCCCAAATCAAGAAGACAAGTAACGGAAACCAAATTCCGTCGAATATCAGGAGCATAAAGGACATCATGTAGAAACAACGTTTGTCCACCACGAAGGTTGAGCTTGCAAGTGCCAATGCCTTTGACTTCAATTCTTGCATTGTTTCCTACATATATCCATTTGTTACCAGCTGGTACCCGACGGTACTCCACGTATGTAGCTCGATCACGAGCTACGTGGTTCGTTGCTCCTGAATCTATAATCCACAAAGGATGAGAATCAGCTAACAACACTGAACTAGTAACATTATGCTCATGAAAAGAAGTTAAATATGGAATTACCTTTTTTGGCTCGGTACAATCTCGAGCGAAGTGGCCCTTCTTGCCACAGTTATAGCAAGTCAGCTTGCTTTTAGGTTTCTTTCCATACTTCTTTCCTTTAAACTCTTTCTTGATCGGGCCTTGCCCAGCAGCAGCTTCTTTTCCTCTTCCCTTTCCCTTTCCCTTTCCTTTCTTGAACCATATCTTCTTATTCTTCGGTCTAGATCCTTCAGCTACGAAAGCTTGTCCAGATATCCTTGCAGATTCTACTCTCTCCGCCTCCAGTTCAACATGGCGTGAGACATCAATGAAAGTTTTAATGCTTTCACTGTGAGTAAGATTCTGCTTCATTGATTCCCAAGAATCAGGAAGGGAACGGATAACTGCCTGAACCTGTTGTTCATCTGTCAACTCATGACCGGCAGTTTTTAGCTCTCGAATCATATTTCCCATTTCCCTAAGATGTTGGGTCATGGTGACATTCGGGCGTTTCTTGAAGCTGTCAAATTTGATTGTCAGCTGGCGAAGCTTACTTACGCTAACTCCACTATATTTATTTCTCATGGCAACCCAGACAGCATGAGCTGAAGGCAATGGTTCATACTCATACACTAGGTCATCAACCATTGAACTAATCAAAATGCCCTTTGCTGTGGAGTCCTTTTTCTTCCATGTCTTGTAGGCATCAAGATCACGCTTATGCTGGGCGGTAGCACCGTCTACAGGTTCTACCATAAACTGATTTACAGCTTCTAGAACTTCTTGTTCCTCAAGTACATACTGTATCTTGAGGTGCCATATTTTGTAGTTGTCCCCATTTAGTTTCACTCCTTTGTTCAGTTCAGCTATAATATTCTTTGTTGCCATGACCTAACATAAATAAACGCATTATTTAGTAATTCAGTGTATGTTATATGCATGTAATCAATAACTAACTCATTGTAAATAGAGTTGGTTTACAAAATCAAGTGACAACCACGTTCCCACTCATCCTTTGTATGTTCCAATCTAATAAACAATGATTAGTTATATCACACACATCCCATCAAATGAACAAATCATCATTAAATGAACTAATCATTTAATTACAATGAACTAATCATCATTAAATGAACTAATCATTTAATTATGATGAACTAATCATCATTAAATAAACTAATCATTTAACAAATTTGTTAACATATAACATTACTTAAACTGTTCGTACATAACGACAATTATACTACATGGATAAATACTGACTGTACATAACGTCAGTAACTAAAGGAAGCTAAGAGAACAAATAGGTTGATATTGCTCCCAATAGAGCGGACAGTAGAATCGTAGCTAAAAATTGACCCGTCTCTCTACTCTGGACCAGAGTGACCTCAGGTGGAGGAGGAATCTCCTCTGGGACCTCTTCAGGATCCTCTACTGTCTCTTCAGGATCTTCTTCTTCTTCTAGATCCTGCTCTATTTCCATATTATCCACGTCCGGATCCCAATCAATTTCCTCAGGATCCCCTTGGAATTCTTCAATCAGATCCATCTCTGGATCCTCCTCTGGATCCTCCTCCATCTCGGGATCTTCTTCGTATTCAAGAATCTCGGGATCCTCCTCTTCCTCGAGATTCTCCTCGGGTTCAGGATCCTCCTCCATTTCAGACTCGGAGTCAGATTCCCCCAAGTCCTCAGGAAACTGTTGGCGCAGCAGCTGATTGCATAGCTCTATGTAGGAGAGGCGAAAGCTGTGTTCAGCCCATATCTGATTCGCAACTTTCCCTGCTCTCTTTGGTAGAGCACGCATTAATTCCCCGATTCGGTGATCATCAATCATGGGGAACCCGGCCTGCTCAAGTTTCCAGAAGATCCGATCCAGTCGTCCTATAACGCCCTGGACTCCGAGAAATGGATTATAGAAAACTGTCCTGATTTCCGCCAATAGCTCCTCTAGTCGCTCATTATAACCAGCCATGCCGTCCCTATCGTGCAATATTTAGAATTGAAAAATATACATTGTCAGTACAAAACCGACAATCCAGAACAAAACTGGTTCAATTCAATTCATAATTATGCATAAACTCACAAAGTCATAAACAGATAAGAAAAACAAATTTTCTTGGTTTGGGAGCTCTATTGACTGACATCGGACTGATCGATCAGATTCTTAGGTTGAATTTATTGTCCTTAGTAGAACTAATCTAATTGGACATGATTATCTTAATCTTTAGCTCACTCAATTCAAAGTCAAATCTATTGTTCGAACCAAACAAAATGGTTCTTGTGTGTATTAAACTGATCTGATTAACTAGTGGTTTGAACTAGATCCTGATTTTATTGGATCAATATGGTCTAGTCAAACCAACTAATGGTTCGAACTAGACATAAACATAGCTGGTTCAAGTTGGTCTAATTAAATTAACTAATAATTTAAATTCCAGTTGAAATGAACCAACTTAATCGGATTTAATTAATTCTAACTAAAATCCAATCCATTTAATCAAATTTTGGTCTAGTTCCAATAACCAATAGCTAAATTTTAATACATATTCAACCAAGCAATAATATATTTAATTAAAGCACAAAGCTTAACTAAATTTAATAGAAGAAAAAAAACAACATGCATTTTGTTTTTCAACAGATTAAATTTGCTAATTTAATCTGTACTTACGAATGGTTCAACATGCACACCAACGAATGGTTCAATTTGCTAATTAACAACAACATGCAAACCAACTAATTGTTCAAAATTTTTTTTTTTTTATTTCTGTACCTTCGACCTTAAATTTGCATGCAAATTTTTTTTTTTCAGCCGGTTTTTCGAGTTTGCTGCCGCCGCCGATTTTTCGAGTTTCCTGGCCGTCCAAAGTTTTCACCGCGACTAACGCGGTTAATCGGTAGTGTGCAACACGACCGAGTGGGATCGTCGGTTCGCAACGCTAACAACTATTTTACCGACTCGAAAAAAAATCTGCCGACACAAAGTCGACCGACTCAAAAAAAACTACCGACACAAAGTCGCGATTTTCCGTCGAATCAATTTCATGCTATTTAAAACGAATCTAAGCTCTGATACCATTGCAGATTCTACCATTGTCAAGCCCATATCCGCCTCTAGTTATCGCACACGCTGCCCACTTCCTACAGAAATCTCGTAAAAAGGACCCTGCCATGAGGCAGTAATCTATTCGCAGGAACACTCTCTCGCCATTAAGATACCCCATGTGCTCTTAATGGGTGATGGACAACTATCATTATAGGGCCTTGGAACTTATAAAGACTCTTGGATTAACTCAAAGGAACGTCTTGGGCCAAGTGAAGAATGTTTCGATTCCTAGGACCGGACAAGTCGTTAAGGAAGAAGGAATGGTAATATGGGCCCCGCAGATACTGTGTTTCACCTCATCATGCCACCAGTCTAATCAATCAACCCAACTTCCTTCGATTAGACTTGAAGGGGGAACTTGTGATAGGGATGAGCAATCAGGAGGACACGTGGCACGGGAAATCTACGTGGCAGGGCCCACCAAACTAGTGACCTGATGTCAGATCCAGATCGGGCTCCCGAGACTATCTCGGGAGAACGGAAGAAGGCCCCCGAGGTCAGATCGGGAATCGGACTCCCGAGACTATCTCGGGAAAACAGAAGAAGACCCCCGAGATCAGCCTGAGAGACAAGACACTCGGGAGAGTGGAGCCCAAAGAACAATGTAGGGATAAGAAAGCTAAGCTTCAAGTACTCTCTCCTCCTTCTAGAACAGGAATGTCAACGGGTAATTATTGTTTACAACGCATGGTAATTAGGGCCTTAATAGTCACGGTTGCTGTTACCAGAAGAGAACAGCTGCCAAGTAGCCGATGTCTAAGAAACGTGGAGGGGGAGGGGGAGGTGGAGATAGGTGGGGGGAAGACGTCAGGTATATAAGATGCTTCGGCACCCAAGTAAAAGGGGGGGTAAGCTTTCAGAATTCGGATACTCGGATTCTTCACTTTTCCTTGCTAGATCTGACTTGAACGTCGGAGAGGGCTCCACCAAAACTTCTTCTGGTGCATCCCTTTATGCTCGTGTTAACTTCACAGGCGTCGACATCTTCTTCCCGTGATCGTCATCGTGGGTTGCGCTTTGGTGATTTGTCATCTCCGTCGTTCACTTTCGGAACAATACTAATAAGTCTTGGAATTAATTTTCAGTAGGCATAAAATATCTCGTTAGATGTCTGATTTCTCTCATATAAAAGACCGTTGCGTTAAGATAAAATATTTCTCATGATTTACTTGTTTGTATTTTATCGTGGAACAAACTATATTAAATTATTTGAGAGGAACAAATATCATCTTTTGCCTCAACTATTTTTTTTTCAAATTGTTTATATAAGGTGCTCGCATGTTCTAGTAAAGAATAAATGAGGGAAGAAGGGTAACTTAGAAGCTCATCATCCTTCCCCAATAATCTTCACGCGTGCTCTTAAACTTTACACTTGCGGCCACTACAACTTAATTAACTTTGCCTGCTCTCTTTCCATTCTTGAAATATTAACCTTTGCTTTGCTTCAAGCTAATCTTATTCCCATCCCTCTATCCCTTTTCTCTTAGTTTACTTCGTTTTTCCTTTTGCCACCAAAGTCACAAGAACGCTACCTTTTTATTTTATTAAAATTTTCTTTCTTGTTTTCCCTAATCTGGTTGACTTTTTAGGGGCCTTAAATGGGATGGCTTCCACTGAACTGGTCATATTGTGGCGATGATCGTGATGGAGTAGCAAAGGGCAGAGTCGGCACTTCATTTTCCTTGTGAGGCCAAGTGCGTTGCGTTGGTGTTGGTCAAATTTTGGAGAGAAGGAAGGACCAGTTCATGTACTTTTGGCAAACTCTTTGGATTAATTGGCAAACCACTAATTTAAAGAGAGAAAATAAATTAGCAAAGCATTATCCAAAGCAATTTCATAAAAATTTAAAATGTCATAGTAACATAAAGTTAGACATTTAACACCAAGGTTAGAAGAAGAATTGAATTCCCCGACACAAAATTCTAAAAAAAAGGTTTTTTTTAAATAAAAAATAATAACAATGAATAGGTCTTTGTCACGACATCTTTTGTCCTCTTTATTCAAAAGCATAAAGAATAGTTTTTTACCTTTGGTGTCATTTTCCCCTTCTAAATTCCACCCACCTCCCTCTATTTTGTGCTCCATCCAATTCGATCCCTGACCAAATAAGGCCTTTATAAGACGGGAGGGGTTTTCTCAAATAAATTATAATTTGAGTGCTTATTGATGAAAATCTTGAAGATTGTTTTAAGCTTTAGAGCTCGTTTTATGAATAAAACTAATTTTTAAGAGCAAAATGAAAACTCTGCTCTATTTATATCCCTTCCTTCTTCCCTCCAATGGAAACCAGCAATCTCATTGAGCTCCCACACCATGGGAACTCATGGAAATTCATTTCACGCTTTAATTTTCTTCCTCCATCCTCGGCTCCATCTCTTTCTATGTTACGAGATTAGAACGGAAAAACGGCAAACAAGAATAATAGAGAACATACTAGATTTACGTAGAAAACCCTTGACAGGAAAAAACCACGGACAAAGGAGGAAAAATCACTAAGAACGACAGAATACAAAGTCGACAACTCTTATATCATAATAAAGTAAAGAGAAGTAGAGAAAAAGAGAGGTAGAGAAAAGAAAGTAGAAATAACCAAATAACTTTCTTGATTGATTGATACAACTTGTCTATGAGATACACAATTTATAGGGACCTTAAAGTACTTAGTCAAATAAAAAATTAATAACAAAACTGTTAATTAACAAATTTATAAAGATTCTGTTAATTAATATATTAATAAGAAAATATCTAATAAATATTAACGGATTAAACAGAATTCTGGTCATCAAATTCTAACAATCTCCACCTTGACGCGAATTCCACAAATCTTCAAAAAAGAACATTCTCCACCTTTTCCACAAAAGCCCCACAGGCAAATCTCAACATCTAGCATCAACCAAGTCCAAGTAATGCTTAAACTTAACTATAAGAAGTGCCTCACATCAATGTGCTTTGTCCTCTCATGAAGCATCTGATCCTTCATGAGGAAAATGACACTCTGACTATCATAAAAGACTGTAGTAATCTGCAAGTCTTTGCTAAGCTCACTGAAGAGTCATTTTAACCAAATAGCTTTCTTATAAGATCCCGTAGTGGTCTACTTTTATCAATATCACCTTGTGACGGCAACATCACCTATTATTGTGGATCATTGCAGAACATAAAAATTGACGATTTTCCTTAGTCCCTTCATCACAACAAGAGACCCTTTACTGACCTTCACAACTCCACCTTCACCAGTGTACTTGTACCCTTTAGAATCAAGAATACTCAAAGAGATCATATTTCTATTCAAATCAGGAACGTGCCTCACATTACCAAGTGTCCGAATGGCACCATCAAACATCTTAATTCTGACCGTATCAATACCAGTAATTTTGCAAGATGTATTATTGCCCCATCAAAATGGCACCACTCGAAACCGTTTCATATGTTGAAAACCAGTCCCGATTGGGACACATATGAAACGTACAACCAGAATCAAGAATCCATTCCTCACTCTGCTTCAAATCAACATCAGAGGCAACGAGAAGTTCACCATCACTGTAATTTTCAGCAACATCAGCCTCACCAGACTTCTCTGATTGTTTTTCCCTCGAATTTTCACCTGCTCTTTTATTCTTATTCTGCAGCTTATAACATTTAGATTTGATGTGACCCTTCTTCTTGCAATAATTACAGATCTTATCGCTATTTCTGCCCCTGATATTACCATCAGAGTCTTTTTCCTGAGTCCTTCCTCGAATAATAAGACCCTCACCCTGAGCCTCAGATCCTTCGACAAGCTGTTTCATTTTGTTTTTTGAAAATAATGAATCATAAACTTCATTCAAAGTAAGAGTATCACGACTATATAAAATAGTATCTCTAAAAGCCGTATATGACGAGGGTAAAGAACACAATAAGATCAATGCTAAATCTTCATCGTCATATTTGACCTCCAAAGCCTCTAAGTCAGAGACAGTTTCCTTAAACACGATCAAGTGATCTCTTAACGACGTACCTTCTACCATGCGATGAGAATACAAACGTTGTTTCAGACCCAGTTTGCTCGTTAGACTTTTTCTCATGCACAACTGCTCCAGTTTTAGCCATAGTGCAGCAGCGGATTTCTCCTTCAAAATATCCTGTAAAATCTCATTCGATAGGTGAAGGTAGATCTGAGATAGAGCTTTTCGATCCTTACGTTCCTTTTTCTCCTTTGTCCATGTCGAGGGCATGTTGTCTATCCCGAACAGTGCGTCGTCCAAGTCCATATACGCTAGCACTGCTCGCATCTTATGTTAAAATACGGAAAACTTTAAGGGCTAAAATGTAAATTTTTCTAAATTTCAGGTTTCTGTGGGAAATTCGAATCAGGAAGGGGTAAGTTGAAAAATGGATTTCCATTTAAGGGTTTGGTTCCGCAGCCGATCGGGAACGCGAACCAGAGTGGATCTCGACCCCTTTTCTTCTTCCTTCTATTCCTCGTGCGATCGGAGCGTCGGCGATCTGTTTCGTGCGGCGTCCAGGCGTCATCGGAAGGTGACTTCCTCTTCCCCACTGAGTCTGATCGAGGTTTCGGGTGTTCCCCTCTTCTTCATCAAGCGCGGATTGAGGTTTTCGGTTTTCCTCTTCTCCATCTAGGGCAGATCGAGGTAAGGTTTTCTTTCCGGGCCTTGGTTTAAGGTGTGAAGGGATTAGTGTTGATTCGTGATGTTTGTCATGGCAGAACTTCTTCTTCTTGGTTCGAGTGAATCGGTTTCCAGCATTTGTCTTCTTTCTCCTTGCGCGATTTCAAAGGGGGAGTCGGATCTTAGGCATTTGGTGGAGATTTGGAGCTGAGGTTTCTGCCAGCAACCACACAGAGGTGAGTTTGGTTTATCAGTATATTTGTTTGGTTCTTTAGGGTCTTCCGATTTGAAATCTGTTATGTATCAAAGCGAGATTAGGGATCTGTTCTTGAGCAAGGATCTAGAGCTTATATTTGTTTTCAGCTTTCTGATTAATCCCTGTTGTGTTATATTAAAATTGCATCTGGATGGAAGCTGGAACTTGAGCTTGCAGATTAGTTTTTGTGATTGTTTCCTCGCTTTGATTTCGCCATATTCTTGGTGTTTTCATCTTTGTCGCGAGATGTAAAGGATTGCTTGATCGAATTGTGGGTAGGTATTGGACAGAGGGGTTTTTGGATCGATTGTAGTTAGATGCCTCTGTTCTTGATTGGATTTGGATGATCTGTTGTTTTGAGCAGATTGGCCAAAGAGTTGTAATGGTTCTTGGAAGTTTGGTTACGATCTTAGGATTGAGATTGTTAGAGTTGCCGAGAGCTGTGATCAGATTAGCTATTGGGTGTAGTTTCCCTTATTTTGTTCTTGATTAGCTTTCTGTTTAAGGGATTTGTGTTTAAACTTGAGTGAGGGCATGGTACAAACATTGGGCTAATTAATTAGTCATGGTTCATGTTAATAGTTATTTAGCTATATATTATATGTAGTTTTAGCTAAATAATTATTATTCTTTTATGTAGGGCATTGACATAGCTCATTCGTCGCGGATATTATTTCTGGACGGGGGGTTCTCGACGCCTGGATTTCTTCATATTGAGGCGGGTACCTCTGACTTATCTTTTAGATTAGTCCTAGCTGATATGCTGGATATGCTATGTTTAGCGGTAGGGTAATGTATTATTTTATATCTGCTCTACCTTTGCTGATACTGTTTCTGATAGACCTGGCATGTGATACCTACACCATTAGGATCTAGGCTATGGTGCATTATTTATGTTCCTTGCATATCATGTTGATATAGGTGGATTAGATAGTGGATGCTGTTTGACCAGAGTCATGCATCATCGTGCACTGTGCATCACTGTCGATCAGTGGCCCCTTATGGGTGAGTCAGGTCGACAGTCATATTGACCTATCCATACGGCCACTTATGGGTTAGTGGTTGACGGAGTATGGGTAGTGTGCTCTGTGCTGCTCCGCTCATGCACTCATGGGTTAGTGAATCGGAGCGTGGTAGCAGGCAGAGGTCCCTCCTGGAATAGTCCATATACCAGGAGTAGAGAGAGAGAGAGGTCTCTCCCCCATTTATATACATGGGGTAGGTGTTAACACTTAGATAGAGATATCCTCCAGAGATGGCCTGGGGCTGATAGTGATATAGCCAGGATAGGTGATGGCCTGGGGCTGATAGAGATATCGCCAGGATAGGTTTTGGCCTGGGGCTATTAGTGATATAGCCAGGATAGGTGATGACCTGGGGCTGATAGAGATATCGCCAGGATAGGTCTTGGCCTGGGGCTATTAGTGATATCGCCAGGATAGGTCATGGAGTAGGGGTGTTACGCCGGCAGCATACCGTCTACTCGGTTGCTCAGGAGTAGCGACGGCAGAGTACGGACGGCAGTCACAGCTCTACGCCGGAGGGTGGCCTCCGCTCAGCCTCTTCCTGTACATAGGTGACGATGTCTGACTGGCGACAGAGGTGACCATGTCATTGCACCATGTGCATACGCATCTTTTGCACTTGCCGTGCTTGTTATACTTGGATGTTGCATTTGATTGACATGCACATACAGGAGACCCTTATGTCTGGTATCGACGACTCAGCTAGATTGGTATGGTATTTCTATTCCTGTTCCAGTTATGCTTACCACTGCATGTACCTGTGTTATTTCGATTGCCTGTTACTCTATTGCTAGTTTAGACTATCCTGTATATCTGATGAGATATTCGCTTAGTACTGTTACTCACCCCGTCAGCTCCCTGTTTTTTATTTCAGGATGATTGTCTGGAGTGCCCGGCAGCCTGTCCCAGTTTGCGTATTTCATCGAGATGATTCCGGGATGTTTCTTTTACCTTGTTGGTGGTACATGTTGGTACCCGTTTTCTATTTCTTTTACTTTACTTTTCCGCTGCTGTATTCGTGTTTGGTCGTGTCCTTTTATACGGCGGTATAGTTGTACTTTTGTGAGCTATGGAGGCCTTGTGCTTTGCGTTTGTCGTAAGTCGTACCGGTACGCAGCTTTCGTCGACGTTTTCAGTTTCTTTTTATTCAGACGCTTGTTTCAGCCCTATAGGCTGGGGTACGAGTGGGCTGAGAGAGTCGTTGAGGTTAGGGTTTTGAATTGTCCGCCGGGTCGAGGGGGCGGCAGTCCGGTCTATACCAGACGGGCGGCTCCTCGGGGCGTGACAATTTATTTGGTATCAGAGCCAGGTTCTCGAGATACCTTGTGATCTTGTGGGTGTTTTCGGATTTTGTGTCGGAGTTATTTTCTCGTTGAACGTGATTGGGACATGGCGGCAACAGGACAGCTCCAGACGACGATCTTACATCTGTTGCAAGTTTTGTTGTTAGTTCTAGAATTTTTATGGCAAGTAATAATGATTGGCGTATCCCTACAGGTATGCCGCGACGAATGGAGTTGACTCCACCCCGCCGACCTGGTGGGCCGGGTCGACCCTCGCATCGGACGACGCGAGTGTCTCAGCGAGCGACGGTGTCTGGGCCAGAGGGGGTTCCTGTGAGACGGACACGGACAGGGTTTCGTGGCCGAGGACGATCTTCTTCCCAGACTCATGATGATCGGAGATCTCAGTCCCCGCGGATACCGTCGCCACTTTTGACTGCAGTACCGGTGGTACCTCCGGTAGGAACCACCACAGCATCAGTCCCAGTGGCGCCTGCTGCAGCTACTCAGGATGCTACTTCATCGATGATACAGCAGATGATGCAGCAGCAGATGGCGCAACATCAGCAGATGAAGCAGCAGCAGATGGCGCAGCATCAGCAGATGATGCAGCAGATGACACACCAGCAGCAGATGATGCAGCAGATATTTCAGAAACAGGCTGCCGCACCATCTGCTCCACCAGCATCTGCTCCCGTTCAGTCAGAGCCTCAGACTGCGCAGCCGATACAGCCGTCGGGACCGACTGTACCATCTGGAGATTCTGCATTACCCCCGGCGGCACCTTCTTCTACTACTACTATTTCGAGTCGATCGGTGGCCCGGATTCCAGCATTAGCACAGGCGGCTAAGGGCCGTCTTACCTTGTTCCAGGGAGCTGCTGATCCGACCGTGGCTCACTCTTGGTTGGAGACGCTGGAGAGGACGTTTCCATACCTAGAGTGTACTGACTTGGAGCGGGTTGAGCTTGCGACATATCATCTGCGCGGTCGAGCGGAGACATGGTGGATCACTCAGCGATCGGTTATGGGCACTCAGCCGGTCACTTGGGAGAGATTTCGCCAGGTCTTCACCACTCAGTACTTTCCAGCTGCCCAGCAGCTGACCCGATGGCAGGAGTTCTTGGAGATTCGTCAGGGAGAGCAGTCGGTGGCAGATTATGATGCAGAGTTCCACCGACTGTCCGAGAGTTGTCCTGAGATGTTTCCCGGAGATCGTGAGAGGATGAGGCATTTCATTAGAGGGTTGGCTTCCTACATCCAGTCTCGGATGTCTCCTTGGGATCTGACCTCGTATGGACAGGCACTGGACCGTGCCTTACATGTCGAGGTGATGCAGCAGAGATTATCATCAGAGCGGAAGAAGGAGAAGAAGACCTCACAGACTTCTCAGTCTCAGTCCTCGCGGAAGCGGGGTAGACAGGAGCAGTCGATACAGGATGCTTCTGGGGCCGCCACTCGGCCTCGGAAAGCGGGAGGTTCCACGTCCGGAGTTACTCAGGCCTCTGGGCAGGACCAACAGAGGTCCACGACTTATCAGTGCACTTGGTGTGGTTCCAAGGGGCACGATAGGTCGAGCTGTACCATCGGACGAGCTGTTTGCTTCCATTGCAAACAGCCTGGCCATCGGAGACGTGACTACCCGCAGAGGGCACAGGAGGCGAGTACAGGAGGCATATCTGGAGGAGGATCCTCTAGCTAGCCGGGGGCCCAGCGAGGAGGTCGGAAGGCTCAGACTTCTACACGACAGCAGCAGACTGCCCCTCCACCTATTCAGCTCTACTGCCTTTTTGGTCAGGGTCAGGAGGCTACATCATCATCTGTGGTATCCCAGTCTCCATTTCAGCCTCCTGTTTCAGAGCCTCGTCAGCAGTTGTATGCCGGGTATCAGCTACCGGTCTATCAGCAGTCGCAGATTTCTGGAGCACCGATACCTCAGCTACCTTCGGTACCGACTGTTCAGGCACTACCCCCACCTCCACCCCCACCAGAGTCGGGTCGGGTGTACGCTGTTACCCGAGAGGAGGCTCATTGAGTGGATGGATCCGTTTTCCGAGGTACAGTTTTACTTTATGCATTCCCCGCAGATTTGCTCATAGATACTGGTAGTTCATATTTTTTTATATCACGGGTATTCTTGAGAAAGATCTGTAGGTTGCCGACCCTTAGGGCACAACGGCTATCAGTATCCTTACCTTCAGGAGATGTTCTGGAGGTAACCCAGGAGGTCAGAGGGTGTCCCTTGGATTTTGGGAGGGTCACCCTTACCGTGGACCTGGCTGTGCTGGATATGATAGAGTTCGACATCATTCTAGGCATGGACTGGCTCACGACATCACATGCCACCGTTGACTGCCATTCGAGGGTGGTCACTTTTCGACCTCCAGACCAACCCTCGTGGGAATTCCTTGGCATCCGGGATGATGGTATAGCAGTTATCTCTGCACTACAGGCGCAGAGACTCATTACGCAGGGTTGTCAGGGTTTTCTGGTGTCATTACTTAGCACTTCAGAGGGTAGTACTCCTCAGATCTCCGACGTTCCAGTGGTCAGGGATTATCCGGATGTATTTCCAGATGAGTTACCGGGCTTGCCTCCCCTGAGGGAGGTCGAGTTTGCTATTGAGTTGATACCGGGGACTGCGCCGGCATCGAAGGCACCATATCGGATGGCACCGCGAGAGTTGGACGAGCTGAAGGTCCAACTCCAGGAGTTACTAGATCGTGGATTTATCCGACCGAGTGTTTCTCCGTGGGGTTCTCCGGTACTTTTTGTGAAGAAAAAGGACGGTTCTATGCGACTTTGCATTGATTATAGACAGCTTAACTCAGTCACAGTCAGGAATAAGTATCCTCTGCCGCGTATTGATGATCTGTTTGATCAGCTGAGGGGTACATCTGTGTACTCCAAGATTGATTTGCGATCTGGTTATCATCAGCTGAGAGTTAGAGATTCAGACATTCAGAAGACGACATTTCGCACCCGTTATGGGCATTATGAGTTCTTGGTGATGCCATTTGGGCTCACCAATGCCCCGGCCGTGTTCATGGATCTCATGAACAGGGTATTCCTCCAGTACTTGGATCAGTTTGTTATAGTATTCATCGATGATATTCTGATATATTCCCGGTCCGAGGAGGAGCACGCTCGCCATCTTCGTATCGTTTTGGAGGTTCTCCGAAAGGAGAAGCTCTATGCGAAGTACAGCAAGTGTGCATTTTGGCTATCTTCTGTGGGTTTTCTTGGACACGTAGTATCCAGTGGAGGCATCTCAGTAGACCCCCAGAAGATCGAGGCTGTCACCAGTTGGGAGCAGCCCCAGTCAGTCCATGACGTGCGCAGTTTCCTGGGTTTGGCTGGCTATTACCGACGCTTTGTCGAGGGATTTTCCAGCATTGCATCTCCACTCACACGCCTGACCAGGAAGGGCGTGAAGTTTGTATGGACTGACGCTTGCGAGACCAGCTTTCAGGAGCTGAAGCAGAGGTTGGTATCTGCGCCAGTTTTAGTACTGCCTTCAGGAGAGGATGGTTTCACTCTGTACACTGATGCGTCACTCATGGGATTGGGCGTGGTACTCATGCAGCATGGACGGGTGGTTGCTTATGCTTCTCGGCAGCTGAAGGAGCATGAGAGGAACTACCCCGTCCACGATTTAGAGTTGGCTGCTATTATTTTTGCGCTGAAGATCTGGAGGCACCTTCTGTACGGGATCACCTTCGAGATCTTCACGGACCACCAGAGTCTTCAGTATCTCTTCACTCAGCGAGAGCTGAATCTTCGACAGAGGAGATGGATGGAGTTTCTGAAGGACTACGATTGCACCATTGGCTATCATCCTGGGAAAGCCAATGTGGTAGCGGACGCACTGAGTAGGAAGACCAGAGCAGTCTTAGCCTGTCAGCGGGTGATTGTCACAGAGTTGATTCAGAGTTTTTCGGAGTTGGGATTAGAGGAGCGGTCCCAGACAGAGAGGGGTTTGCTGGTGACTATGGTTGCGCAGTCAGCTATTAGGTCCAGGATCAGAGAGGCGTAGGCCAATGACCCGCATCTGCAGTCTCTGGGCAGTCGCATTTCAGCCGGGCAGCCGTCTGACTTTACGCGGGACGATGAGGGTATTCTGTTTTTCCGAGGGAGACTATGTGTGCCAGAGTCACACCCAGTCATGGAGGAGTTGTTACAGGAGGCTCATCGTTCGCGGTTCGCGATACACCCAGGTGGGACTCGGATGTATCGTGATTTGAGGCGTTCCTATTGGTGGAACAACATGAAGAGGGACATTGCGAGTTTTGTTGCTAGATGTCTCGTCTGCCAGCAGGTTAAGGCAGAGCACCAGAGACCTGCTGGGTTACTTCAGAGGATTCCATTCCCGAGTGGAAATGGGAACACATTACGATGGATTTTGTGGTAGGCCTGCCCAGGACTAGGAGGGGGCACGATGCGATTTGGGTGATCGTTGATCGATTAACCAAATCGGCACATTTCTTAGCTATGCGGAGGACGGATTCCCTCGACAAGTTAGCGGAGTTATATTGTCGAGAGATCGTCAGATTGCACGGAGTACCCCTGAGCATTATATCGGACAGAGATCCTCGATTCACTTCTCGTTTTTGGCAGAGCCTGCAGAGAGCTTTGGGGACGGATCTTCGGTTCAGTACGGCATTTCACCCGCAGACAGACGGTCAGTCAGAGCGTACGATTCAGACATTGGAGGACCTGCTGAGATCATGTGTTCTGGATTTCGGAGGCAGCTGGGAGGATCATTTACACTTGGTGGAGTTCGCCTACAACAACGGCTATCATTCGGCGATTCAGATGGCACCGTATGAGGCGTTGTATGGTAGGCCATGTCGGACACCCACCCTCTGGGAGGAGGTTGGGGAGGCCCAGCTGATAGGACCAGAGAGAGCTCAGCAGGAGGCAGAGTTAGTACGGACAATCAGACAGAGATTATCAGCAGCACAGGATCGCCAGAAGAGTTATGCTGACCGGAGACGCAGACCCTTAGAGTTCTCTGCTGGTGACCATGTTTTTCTTCGAGTTTCACCCACGAAGGGGGTGAAACGTTTTGGTCTCAGAGGTAAGCTAGCTCCATGGTATATCGGTCCATTTCAGATTCTGGAGAGGATTGGAGCTGTAGCTTACCGCCTAGCTCTTCCACCGTCTTTGGCCGGCGTCCATGACGTGTTCCATGTATCTATGCTGAGAGGTTATGTGCCAGATCCCACACACATCTTATCCGAGGTGCCTGTTCCGCTCCAGCCTGACGCTACTTATGAGGAGGTACCTGTACGGATCTTGGGGTTCCGGGAGCGTCAGCTACGGAACAAGACGATCCGACTGGTCAGGGTCGGATGGCAGCATCACTCGGATGCAGAGGCGACTTGGGAGCTCGAGGACACTATCCGAGCTCGATATCCCCATTTATTTGACTGAGGTATGTACTGTTATTTCATTTCAGCATGCATACTTCATATATACTGCTGTTAGTATCTACTATTAGCAATGACAAATTTGGGGACCAAATTTTAATTAGTGGGGAGAATGTTAAAATACGGAAAACTTAAGGGCTAAAATGCAAATTTTTCTAAATTCGGGTTTCTGTGGAAATTCGAATCAGGAAGGGGTAATGAAAAATGGATTTCCATTTAAGGTTTGGTTCCGCAGCCGATCGGAACGCGAACCAGAGTGGATCTCGACCCCTTTTCTTCTTCCTTCTGTTCCTCGTGCGATCGAAGCGTCAGCGATCAGTTTCGTGCGGCGTCCAGGCGTCATCGGAAGGTGACTTCCTCTTCCCCACTGAGTCTGATCGAGGTTTCGGGTGTTCCCCTCTTCTTCATCAAGCGCGGATTGAGGTTTTCGGTTTTCCTCTTCTCCATCTAGGGCAGATCGAGGTAAGGTTTTCTTTCCGGGCCTTGGTTTGAGGTGTGAAGGGATTAGTGTTGATTCGTGATGTTTGGCATGGCAGAACTTCTTCTTCTTGGTTCGAGTGAATCGGTTTCCAGCATTTGTCTTCTTTCTCCTTGCGCGATTTTAAAGGGGGAGTCAGATCTTAGGCATTTGGTGGAGATTTGGAGCTGAGGTTTCTGCCAGCAACCACACAGAGGTGAGTTTGGTTTATCAGTATATTTGTTTGGTTCTTTAGGGTCTTCCGATTTGAAATCTGTTATGGATCAAAGCGAGATTAGGGATCTGTTCTTGAGCAAGGATCTAGAGCTTATATTTGTTTTCAGCTTTCTGATTAATCCCTGTTGTGTTATATTAAAATTGCATCTGGATGGAAGCTGGAACTTGAGCTTGCAGATTAGTTTTTGTGATTGTTTCCTCGCTTTGATTTCGCCATATTCTTGGTGTTTTCATCTTTGTCGCGAGATGTAAAGGATTGCTTGACCGAATTGTGGGTAGGTATTGGACAGAGGGGTTTTTGGATCGATTGTAGTTAGATGCCTCTGTTCTTGATTGGATTTGGATGATCTGTTGTTTTGAGCAGATTGGCCGAAGAGTTGTAATGGTTCTTGGAAGTTTGGTTACGATCTTAGGATTGAGATTGTTAGAGTTGCCGAGAGCTGTGATCAGATTAGCTATTGGGTGTAGTTTCCCTTATTTTGTTCTTGATTAGCTTTCTGTTTAAGGGATTTGTGTTTAAACTTGAGTGAGGGCATGGTACAAACATTGGGCTAATTAATTAGTCATGGTTCATGTTAATAGTTATTTAGCTATATATTATATGTAGTTTTAGCTAAATAATTATTATTCTTTTATGCAGGGCATTGACATAGCTCATTCGTCGCGGATATTATTTCTGGACGGGGGGTTCTCGACGCCTGGATTTCTTCATATTGAGGCGGGTACCTCTGACTTATCTTTTAGATTAGTCCTAGCTGATATGCTGGATATGCTATGTTTAGCGGTAGGGTAATGTATTATTTTATATCTGCTCTACCTTTGCTGATACTGTTTCTGATAGACCTGGCATGTGATACCTACACCATTAGGATCTAGGCTATGGTGCATTATTTATGTTCCTTGCATATCATGTTGATATAGGTGGATTAGATAGTGGATGCTGTTTGACCAGAGTCATGCATCATCGTGCACTGTGCATCACTGTCGATCAGTGGCCCCTTATGGGTGAGTCAGGTCGACAGTCATACTGACCTATCCATACGACCACTTATGGGTTAGTGGTTGACGGAGTATGGGTAGTGTGCTCTATGCTGCTTCGCTCATGCACTCATGGGTTAGTGAATCGGAGCGTGGTAGCAGGCAGAGGTCCCTCCTGGAATAGTCCATATACCAGGAGTAGAGAGAGAGAGGTCTCTCCCTCATTTATATACATGGGGTAGGTGTTAACACTCAGATAGAGATATCCTCCAGAGATGGCCTGGGGCTGATAGTGATATAACCTGGATAGGTGATGACCTGGGGCTGATAGAGATATCGCCAGGATAGGTTTTGGCCTGGGGCTATTAGTGATATAGCCAGGATAGGTGATGGCCTGGGTGTATTCGGATAGTCGGCCTAGGATATCGCAGGTGTCATGGAGTAGGGGATGTTACGCCGGCAGCATACCGTCTACTCGTTGCTCAGGAGCAGTGACGGCAGAGTACGGACGGCAGTCACACTCTACGCCGGAGGGTGGCCTCCCTCAGCTCCTCCCGTACATAGGTGACGATGTCTGACCGACGACAGAGGTGACCATGTCATTGCACCATGTGCATACGCATCTTTTGCACTTGCCGTGCTTGTTATACTTGGATGTTGCATTTGATTGACATGCACATACAGGAGACCCTTATGTCTGGTATCGACGACTCAGCTAGATTGGTATGGTATTTCTATTCCTGTTCTAGTTATGCTTACCACTGCATGTACCTGTGTTATTTCGATTGCCTGTTACTGTATTGCTAGCTTAGACTATCCTGTATATCTGATGAGATATTCGCTGAGTACTGTTACTCACCCCGTCAGCTCCTTGTTTTTTATTTTAGGATGATTGTCTGGAGTGCCCGGCAGCCTGTCCCAGTTTGCGTATTTCATCGAGATGATTCCGGGATGTTTCTTTTACCTTGTTGGTGGTACATGTTGGTATCCGTTTTCTATTTCTTTTACTTTACTTTTCCGCTGCTGTATTCGTGTTTGGTCGTGTCCTTTTATACGGCGGTATAGTTGTACTTTTGTGAGCCATGGAGGCCTTGTGCTTTGCGTTTGTCGTAAGTCGTACCGGTACGCAGCTTTCTTCGACGTTTTCAGTTTCTTTTTATTCAGACGCTTGTTCCAGCCCTATAGGCTGGGGTACGAGCGGGCTGAGAGAGTTGTTGAGGTTATGGTTTTGAATTGTCCGCCGGGTCGAGGGGGCGGCAGTCCGGTCTATACCAGACGGGCGGCTCCTCGGGGCGTGACATCTTAACCTGTCACAGCGTAAATCTGGTGTTGCGATCTAAAAGCGGAATATCATATTTTATGCTTACCGTTGTCATTAATCCCGTTTGAAATCCTCAAAACTAACCTTGCTCTGATACCACTTGTTGCGAGATTAGAACGGAAAAACGGCAACAAGAATATTAGAGAACATACCAGATTTACGTTGAAAACCCTTGACAGGAAAAAACCACGGGCAGAGGAGGAAAAATCACTAAGAACGACGAAATACAAAGTCGGCAACACTTATATCATAATAAAGTAAAGAGAAGTAGAGAAAAAGAGAGGTAGAGAAAAGAAAGAAGAGATAACCAAATAACTTTCTTGATTGATTGATACAACTTGTCTATGAGATACATAATTTATAGGGACCTTAAAGTACTTAGTCAAATAAAAAATTAATAATAAAACTGTTAATTAACAGATTTATAAATAATATGTTATTTAATATATTAATATGAAAATATCTAATAAATATTAACAGATTAAACAGAATTCGGATCACCAAATTCTAACATTCTACTACTACTCATGCAACCGCCCGAACATTGGTAGCACAAACTCCTCCATTCTCTTGCGATCCATCTAACCCATTAACGCGAACCTTGAGGTTTTGCGATGAGGCATTGCCCATCGACAAGAGAGTGGACGACTTGATCACGAGGATGAGCTTGGAGGAGAAGGTTCCTCAGCTAGGGGATGTGGCGGCCGCCATCCCAAGGCTTGGCGTGCCGAGCTACAAGTGGTGGTCGGAGGCATTGCACGGAGTGTCGAGTTGGGGTCGCGGCATCCACTTCAATGCCACCATTCGGGCAGCCACCAACTTCCCTCAGGTCATCCTCACCGCTGCCTCCTTCAACCCTCAGCTCTGGTATAAGATTGGCCAGGTCAGATTGCTTATATATATGTTGCACTTAGTTTTAATTTGAGCTTTATATTCATCATCTCTTTCTTCATGGCGCTCAAATTAAGGCTATTGGGAATGAAGCTCGTGCAATGTACAACGCGGGGCAAGCGGAGGGGCTCACGTTTTGGTCGCCCAACGTGAACATATTCCGGGACCCGAGATGGGGCCGAGGGCAAGAGACCCCCGGCGAAGACCCGACGACGGCGAGCAAGTACGCCGTCGCCTTCGTGAGAGGCCTCCAAGGCGACGGCTTCAGGGGCGGCAAGTCTCCTCGGCTCAAGGCCTCCGCTTGCTGCAAGCACTACACGGCCTACGACATGGACAACTGGAAGGGGAATGTGAGATACACATTTGATGCCAGGGTAACAGCACAGGACATGGAAGATACTTACCAGCCTCCTTTCAGAAGCTGCGTGAAGGAAGGCGGTGCGAGCTGCGTCATGTGCTCGTACAATAAAGTTAACGGCGTGCCGACTTGTGCCGATTACAATCTTCTCACCAAAACTGCAAGAGGTTCATGGGGTTTCGACGGGTATGAACGAACTAATTGTGATCTATGCATCTTCCATATGATCGATCCTCCAACAATGAATGCCCTGATGATCTGACTGACAGATACATTGCATCGGACTGTGACTCAGTCGCTCTCATTTATGGTGCCCATGGCTATGCCAAGTCGCCTGAAGAAGCAGTCGCGGATGTTCTCAAAGCCGGTAATAAATTAATAAATAATACACGATCGATGTCGATGTTGATGTTTATGTTAGATAGAAATTTAGAGGTGCTAATCGAGCTGTACTGTTCAGGAATGGACATGAACTGCGGCGACTACGTACAGAAATATGCTGCGTCTGCCATCCAAAAGCAACTGCTTTCTGAGGCAGACATCGACAGGGCCCTGCGCAACCTCTTCTCTTTGAGGATGAGGCTCGGCCTCTTCAGCGGCGATCCGCAGTCTCAACCATTAGGGAGCATCTCGGCCGGCCAGGTCTGCTCAAAAGAGCACCAGGACCTGGCTCTAGAAGCGGCACGAGACAGCATCGTCCTCCTCAAGAACAGGGCCAATCTCCTGCCTCTTTCCGTGTCCAAAGTCAGATCGCTCGGTGTGATTGGCCCCAACGCCGATATCGGATACAAACTGCTGGGTAACTATGGAGGGCCTCCTTGCCAAGGCATCACTCCCCTCGGAGCACTACGGAGCTACGTGAGTGATACCAGGTATGTGGCAGGGTGCGCCACCACTGCATGCAGTTCCAGCTCCAAAAATGAAGCCGTGCAGTTAGCAAGGTCAGTCGATTACGTGGTCATGATCATGGGGCTAGATCAGGATCTGGAGAGGGAGGGCCTCGACAGGGTAGACCTCCTACTCCCCGGCATGCAGCAAACCCTTATAAGAAGCGTTGCTAGAGCAGCGAAGAGACCCATCGTCCTGGTGTTGCTGTGCGGCGGCCCCGTCGACATCACGTTTGCAAAGGGGGATAAGAGGATCGGAGGCATCTTGTGGGCTGGTTACCCTGGGGAAGCGGGTGGATTAGCAATCTCACACATCATTTTTGGCGATCATAATCCAGGAGGAAGACTACCTGTTACTTGGTATCCGCAGGAGTTCACCGGAGTGCCGATGACAGACATGAGAATGAGAGCAGATCCGGCCGCTGGATACCCCGGCCGCACTTACCGGTTCTACACCGGAAACCCTGTTTACAGATTTGGCTTTGGCCTTAGCTACTCCAACTACTCCTACCACTTCGAAGCCAAATCTAGGACTTCGATCTACCTGAACAACTCGATCTCTCTTCGCACATCGACGACATCAGGCATCCCTCCTATACATGAGATCAAAAGTTTAGGCTCCAGCGGATGCAGAAACCTGGAGTTCTCAGCTACAGTCAGGGTTACGAACCACAGTCCCATGGCAGGTAAGCATCCAGTTCTGCTCTACTCTCGCTGGCCGAGCGTTGAGCATGGAAGGCCGGCGAGGCAGTAATAGGTTTTAAGAGCTTGCACTTGGAGGCTGCAAGCACCTGAGCAGAGCCAAGAGTGATGGAACGAAAGTACTGGACAAAGGATCTCACTTCCTGATTGTAGGAGAACAGGAGCATGAAGTTAGCATCAGTTATTAAGTATCTGAATAGCAAAGGCTCATGCAAGAGTATAACTAGCCAATATTACATGTATCAGTGTCCTACTATCACCTTTAAATGATCTGAAAATGCAAACTATTTTACAAGATTTAAGCATCTAGCTATAAGAAAAACTGAAATAGAAAGCACAAAGACACATAAATACATCAGTATGACATGCCGTTCGGAAACAAAAGAGCAATGACTCACGGTCACTTCTTTATTGTGTCCAAAATTAACAAATACAAGGCCGGGCTTTTGACCACTAGTCCATTTCATTGCCGGTATAATTACCTCCCATGTACCATCAGTATATCACATCCTGAGGAGCTGCATATCTGACAAAAATAGGACAACGTCCCTTGTACGACGGATAATATGAATCTTTGTGCATACGTAATATGGCCTTCACACATATCTCATTTAACAATATAATAAATAAAGAGTAAATAAAGAAAAATAAATATCCATCGGCACTAATATAAATGTACCATTGAAAAACCAATCTCCAAAATGTCCTTTGGACAGATCGACAACACTAATACATAAATCCATAACATATACGACAAATCCATAAAGTATAAATAAAATGAAAATACATCCCAACTATAACCAGAAGAAAAAGAAAATACGTGACGAAATGAAACCACTATGAATAGGGGGACTGACTACTGGGCTCTCCTGACGGCGTCATCCTGATAAAGAAAAAAAAATAATTGTGAGTCCAAAGGGACTACATGGGTATATAAACGGATAGATATACATGACTGTAAAAATGTTATATAAGAACAACACCGAAGTAAGCAGATACAATCTTATTTGAAAAATCAGAATACATAATCGATACATTACATGCAAGTTCATACCCTTATCAAACTCACCTACGGAGTATGAAAGTCATAATTCCCCCAACCCGAATGGTCACTAGACCATATCCAAATGTAACAATCACAGCTCAAACAAGTGCAACAAACACAAGCAAATGCAATTCATATAATCGTATACATAATACAATGACTTGGTCACCCTTGACGCAAGTTAGCCACCGTCATCGGTATAGGTGAGGTCGAGTAGGTAGGGCTATGACAACTGTACTTACTCTGCCATTACTGCTCTTGAGTAACCGAGTGGACAGGATGTTGGTGAAGGACACCCTCCTACCTTAAGTCATACGGGGAGCACCGCTACCGAAAAGAGGAGGGATCCCTGTCTGCTACCATGCTGTAGGAATCACTATCCATGATCAGCCAAGCGGAGCCTTGACAGGGAAACTACACACTCCCTCCTGATAGTACCACTAACCTATGAGTGACAATGTGTGCAAATCCTGATATGACTGATGACCCATTTCAACACAAGAGAGGCATGGATCATTAGTTACGCAGTAATGCAAAGATGATGAATAACACTAACACATACAACACCCATCATACAAACCTCAATATGGCATGCACAGGTCTGAAACATAAATCATGACCTACAAATAACCAACTAGGCATGCAATAATGCTAGGTATAAATAAATGCCAAGTATATAACACACAAATCTTCCTATGAACACGTACTCTAACAGAATAAGATTATCAAATATATAGACTGTATTGAAAATAGACTTTGAGTATATCAAAGGGTCAAACAGTAAGTATCAAGCAAGATAAACAAAAGACATATAAAGGTAAATCCTACCACTATCCATAAAAGAAACCATGCATATAAACCTGACAATATCTACAGAGATAAGTCAGAAGGTACCCGCCTCTGATGTAGTAGTCTGAAAGTGAAGAGAACCCCTCGTCCACAATAATATCCGCAACGAAAGTAACAAAATCAAAGCCTTGCATCATTGAGCATAATTATTTAGCTATTTACATAATTAGTAGCTAGCTAAAACTAATTAATCACACCGTACTAGGGTTAATCCCAATTACCCCTAATTATAGGGCTTAGGTTCAATTTAAGTTTAACTTAAACCTACCCCAAAACTCACACTCATCATTTCTTAAACCACACGATACTTAGGCTCACGGTCAAGGGAGGAAACCAAAAGTAACATCCCTAATCCAAGCTAACTCTTAACACAGAACTCATGGCAAGATGATCAAAAACCTAAATCCATAATTCCACAGCTTCATGAGAAGCTGAGGCCCACGACACAAGGAAAGGAGGACCAAACATTAAGCTTCACAACAGAACAAATGCCTAAGGAAGCTTACGACAATCCAAATTGGCAAAAACACAGAACCAAGCATATGAAACCCAGCTTCAATTTGTTTCAATTCCTAACATCCGATGGAAACACATTTCCTAAATTATATAGATCATACTAAGGATGTTTACTATACAATCCATAAACTCTCAAAAGACACAATTCTTATCAACCTACAAAATGAATCCACAAACCCACAGTAGTATATCAAAGGCCAAATGTCACAGATTCAACACATATCTCTCTAATACCAAATTTGCCATCACAAATTAGTAGTTCATAGTAACCTCCAAAAATCAAAGATCAAACACAACAATCCTCAGAACAATACATCTAAAAATCAGAACCACTAATAATAGAATATACCTCAATTGTTTACGCATATAAACGATTACAGCATATAAACAATTATGTGAAGTTGAACTAACATAACATTTAACCACTGTCAGCAGACTTTAGCACCATGGTCAGGTCTTTAACATTCTTATGTTTCGTATTTTGCCAGGCATTTTTAGCACCATGGTCAGGTTTACACAGCTTGGGTATCCTCGGCACCACAAGATGGTAGGAACTTCGGTTGCTCCCGGCCGGGCATCCTCAGTACCACTACCAGGTCTACACAGCTTAGGCCTCCTCGGCACTGCAAGCTAGTAGGAACTTCGGCTGCTCCCGATTGGGCATTCTCAGCACCACGTCCAGGTCTACACAACCTAGGCATACTCGGCACCACAAGTTGGTAGGAACTTCGGTTGCTCCCGATTGGGCATCCTCAGCACCACGGGCAGGTCTACACAGCTTGGGCCTCCTCGGCACCAAAAGCTGGTAGGAACTTTGGCTGCTCCCGATCGGGCATTCTTAGCACCACGGTCAGGTCTACACAGTTTAGGCATACTAGACACCACAAGCTGGTAGGCGGCTGCTCCCGACCGAGCATCCTCAACACCACGACTAGGTCTACATAGCTTGGGCCTCCTCAGCACCACAAGCTGGTAAGAACATCGGCTGCTCCCGGTCGGTCATCCTCAGCACCACCATCAGGTCTATACATCTTGGGCATACTTGGCACCACAAGCTGGTAGAAATTTCGATTGCTCTCGGCCGGGCATTCTCAGCACCACGGCTAGATCTACACAGCTTGGGCATTCTCGGCACCACAAGCTGGTAGAAACTTCGACTGCTTCCGACAACGTGTGCAAGAATACCCAACACTTCACACCATATATATATTGGTGCAATAGAGCCACGTTCTCGAACATGCAAATATGATCCTTGGGATTTATTTTCCCATCGTAATCAGCAATTTTGAGACCTCGAAATTGCTTGGGCATGGGATCGTCCACAATGTCCCGGACGAATGGTGAAGTTGTGTACTTCGGGAGAACCTTTACAAATTCACTTTTTCCTTGTCCTTCCTCTCGGTGTAAAATGCTGGAAGTGGCTATATATGCTTTCTCTAGTTCTCCAATGGAGTCTTGTCAGTGTCCTAGGGTCGCGTTCACAGGCACACCTGGAGGCGACATGAATCTCCGATTCTGAACATAGGAGGTTGATGCTCTCTGGGTGTCTGCCTGTAGCGGGATTGCTCGCAGAGAAGCAACTTGTTTGATTTGATACTGTTCTAGCGCCCCTCGAACGGCGTTGCCAAATTTATTTTGGATGTGAACGACGTGGACAACAAGTCACTGTGATGCAGCCTTGAATGATGACAAGGGGATGCCCTCGCCTACGAGATTAACATGAGTGTTAAAGGGATACACTTGAAGGAGTTCCGGTGGAGCCCTCTCCAACGCTCAAGTCAGAAATTACTCTAAGATAGGAGAGGAGCAGGGAGAATAGGCTATCTAGAGTTCAGATGATTCAACCCCTTACCTAGGTGTATAAGCACCTTATATAATCGTTATCTCCTGCCTTCGAGCACTCTCACGTTACTGTAACCGCTCCCCCCGTTTCATGGTCTTATGGATTGTGGTCGCTTGCCAACTGTTGTCCATCGGGGGATACTGGTAACGGCCGCCACGCATATTAAATCTATCATCATTCTCATCCGCTGCGGATCATAATTACCTATCAGTTTTCCTATTTAGGAAGGGGGTGCTTGAAACTGTGGTCACATGAATTAAGTGCATCATTATCGTCGTTAATGTTAAACTTCCCCCTATCTATCCTCTCTCACTTGAGTTGGTCTCGGGCTCCTCTCTCCCGAGTTGTTCTCGGGCTCTGCTCTCCCGAGTTAGACTCAGGGATTCTCAGCCTGAGCTGGTCTCGGGCACTCTTTGCCCGAGCTGATCTCTGACATTTCTCTCCCGAGTTGGTCTCGGATACTTCTTTCTCGCCCTTGTACCCACACCACATGGCTTCCTCGAGCCATGTGTCCGCCACAAGCTAACATCCCAATCAAAAATTATAGGGAATATTGATATGAAAATAAAACACAACTTTAGTCCTCGCATTTGGTCAAGATATCTTTTACCTATTGATTGGTATGCCCATTTTATCTTATATAATTTATTTACATTCGTTCTGATTATCTATTGTAAATATATTATAATTTAAAAAATAATATATAAGATAAATTATTATTCCATTGTAGTTTAGTTGGTTAGGATACGAGATCTAGGTTTAAGTCCTGGCAATGGAAGATTTTTGGGTCTAATTGGGTCATGCTTAGCCCAAGAAAGAACCTAGCAAAATACTATGTATTTTTTATAGGTCATTTTTTTAACACTATTCAATCGAGCATGGAGCAATCAGTTTGATTCCACGAAACTTTCTTATCGACGGACAAAGTAAATCTAGAAGTGCTCGTGGTGAATGGTCTAGAATCCTAGCATCCCGTGCTTACACATCTCATTTGGAGAAAAAATTTCTACAAAATATGCCATAACTGGGGATTGAACCATGCGTGCCTAGGTGACAACCTGGCATCCATCCGTTGCACCATAACCTCAGGGCATTAGTGACTCTTGGGTTCAAATCTGGGCAATGAAAGATTTTGGGTATAATTAGGTCATGCTTTATTTAGCTTATCTAGCTCAAGAAGGACTTAGCAAAATACTATATGTGTGTTTTTAAAACTCATTTTAATAACACTATTCAATTGAACCTAGGGCGATCATCCTAGTTCTACAAAAGTATCCCATCGACGGCTAGGATAAATAAGGAATTGTTTGGGGCGGGTGGTCCAGACCCAACATTCCATGGTTACACATCTCATTTGGAGGAATTTTTTTTACAAAATACGTCAAAATTGGGGATTGAACCACGAGTACCTGAGTGACAACATGACATCCTTCCACTGAACCATAGCCTCGGAGGCATCAGTGACTCCCGGGATCAATTCTCGGCAATAGAAGATTTTTGGTTCTAATTAGGTAATACATTATATTTAGCCCATCTGGCCCAAGAGAAACCTAGTAAAATGTTGAGTGCTTTTTTAAAGTCAATTTTGTAACACTATTTTGTTGAACCCGGGACGATCGATATGGTTCCATGGAAGATTCACATTAGTAACAAGGGTAAATCGGGAAGCACTAGCCGTGAGCAGTTCAGAAGCACAACATCCTGTGATTACCCGTCTCATTTGGAGAAAAAAATTCTACAAAATCCATTGAAATTGGGAATTGGACTGCGGGTGCCTGAGTGACAACTTGAGATCCTTTAGCTACACACAGTGTCTGGGGTATCAATGGCCTATAATAGTTAATATCGACCATGACTTGGATTAATTTATTCATCTATTAAATTTGTTATTTCGTTGTAGTCTAGTTGGTTTGGATGCTCGGATCTCATACGAGAGGCTCGGTTTCAAGTCACGACAACGGAAGATATTTTAGGTAAATTGGGTAGCGATTTTATATTTAGTCTATCTAGCCCTAGAAGAACCTAGTAAAAGGTTGGGTGCTTTTTAAAAGTCATTTTTATAACACTTTTCAGTCGAACCTGGGGTGACCGGTCTGGATACACGGATGTTTTCATTGGTCACTAGGGTAAATCAAAAATTACATGATGTGGGTAGTCCAGAAGCACAACATCCCGTGATTGCTCGTCCCATTTGAAGGAAAAATTTCTACAACATCAGTCGTAACTGGGAATTGGACCGCAGGTGCCTATGTGACAACTTGTCATCCTTCCACTATACCATAGCCTCGGAGGCATCAATGACACCAGTGTTCAAGTCTCGATAACCAAAGTTTTTTGGGTCTAATTGGGTTGTGCTTTATTTAGCTTATATAGCCCAAGAAAGACCTAGCAAAATGCTGTGCTTTTTTTAAAGTCATTTTTATAATACTATTCAATCGAACATGGGGCGATCACCTAGGTTCCATAGAAGTATTCCATCAGTAGCCAGGGCAAATCGAGAAGCGCTTATAGTAGGTGGTCCTGAAGTCCAACATGCCGTGTCAGCGCATCTCATTTGGAAAAAAAATTTCTACAAAATGTGTTGTAACTAGGGATTGAACCGTAGGTGTATGAGTGACAACATGGTATCCTTCCGCAGCACCATGGCCTTGGGGGCATCAATGACTTATAATAGTTAATATCGATCGTGACTTGGATTAATTCATGCATCCTTCTAATAAAAAATTCCATTGTAGTCTAGTTGGATAGGATACTCGTTTCTCACCTGAGACTTGGGCTCATGTCTTGGGAATGGAAGATTTTTGGATCTAATTAGGCAGTGCATTATGTTTAGCCTGACCTAAGAAGAACCAAGTAAAATGTTATGTGTTTCTTAAGCCATTTTTTAACACTGTTTAGTCGAACTCGGGATCACCGATCTGGTTCCATCGAAGATTCACATTAGTAACTAGGGTAAATCGGGAAGCGCTCACTGTGGGCAGTTCAGAAGCCCAACATCCTGTGATTGCTCATCTCATTTGGGAAAAAATTCTAAAAAATCCGTCATAATTGGGAATTGGACCGCAGGTGCCTGAGTGACAACTTGACATCCTTCCGCTACACATAGTGTCTGGGGTATCAATGACTTATAATAGTTAATATCGACCATGACTGGATTAATTTATTCATCTATTTAATTAATTATTCCGTTGTAGTCTAGTTGGTTAGGATACTCACCTCTTAGCAATAGGGTTGGGTTCAAGTCTTGGCAATGGAAGATATTTTAGTTCTAATAGGCCCCAACTTTTATATTTAATCTATATAGCCCTAGAAGAACATAGTAAAATGTTCCGTATTTAGTCTATCTAGCCGTAGAAGAACCTAGTAAAATGTTTTGTGCTTTTTTAAAGCCATTTTTACAACAATTTTCAGTCAAACCCGGGGCGATCGGTCTGGTTTCATAGAAGTTTTCGATTGGTAACTAGGGTAAATCGAAAATTGCATGACGCAGGCGGTCCAAAAGCACAACATCCCATGATTGCTTGTTCCATTTAAAGGAAAAATTTTTACTAAATGATTCATAACTGGGAATTGGACCGCGGTTGCCTGAGTGACAATTTGACATCCTTCCACTATACCATAGCCTCGGAGACATCAGTTTCACCTGGGTTCAACTCTTGGTAACCAAAGATTTTTGGGTCTAATTGGGTTGTGCTTTATTTAGCTTATCTAGCCAAAGAAGGACCTAGCAAAATATTATGCTTTTTTAAAGTCATTTTTATAATACTATTCAATCGAACCTGGGGCGATCACCTTGGATCCATAGAAGTTTTTCATCAGCAGCCGGGGTAAATTGGGAAGCGCTTACAGTAGGTGGTCCTGAAGTCCAACATCCTGTGGCAGCGCGTCTCATTTGGAGGAAAAATTTCTACAAAATGTGTTGTAACTAGGGATTGAACTGTAGGTGTATGAGTGACAAAATGGTATTCTTCTGCAGCACCATTGCCTCGGGGGCATCAATGACATATAATAGTTAATATCGATCATGACTTGGATTAATTCATGCATCCTTTTAATAATCAATTCCATTGTAGTCTAGTTTGATTGGATACTCGTTTCTCACATGAGACTCGGGCTCAAGTATTGGGATTGGAAGATTTTTGGATCTAATTAGGCAGTGCATTATGTTTATCTCGGCCTAAGAAGAAACAAGTAAAATGTTATGCGTTTTTAAGTCATTTTTTAACACTGTTCAGTCGAACCCGGGATAACAGATCTGGTTCCATAGAAGATTCACATTAGTAACTAGGGTAAATCGGAAAGCGCTCATTGTGGGCAGTTCAAAAGCCCAGCATCCTGTGATTGCCCGTCTCATTTAGAGAAAAAATTCTACAAAATCCGTCGTAATTGGGAATTGGACCGCGGGTGCCTGAGTTACAACTTGACATCCTTCCACTACATAGTGTCTGGGGTCTCAATGGCTTATAATAGTTAATATCAACCATGACTTGGGTTAATTTATTCATCCATTTAATTAATTATTCCGTTGTAGTCTAGTTGGTTAGGATACTCGGCTCTCACCGAGAGACCAAGGTTCAATCCCCGGCAACGGAAGACATTTTAGGTCTAATAGGGCCTCGCTTTTATATTTAGTCTATCTAGCCCTAGAAGAACGTAGTAAAATGTTGTGTGTGTTTTTAAAGTGATTTTTATAACACTTTTCAATCGAACCCCGGGCGATCGGTCTGGTTTCATGGAAGTTTTTCATTGGACGCTTGGGTAAATCGAAAATTGCATGACGCGGGCAGTCCAGCAGCACAACATTCAGTGATTGCACGTCTCATTTGAAGGAAAAATTTCTACAAAATGTTTCATAACTGGGAATTGGACCACGGTGCCTGAGCGACAACTTGTCATCCTTCCACTATACCATAGCCTCGGAGACATCGGTGACACTTGGGTTCAACTCTAGATATCCAAAGATTTTTGGGTCTAATTGGGTTGTTCTTTATTTAGCTTATCTAGCCCAAGAAGGACCTAGCAAAATGCTGTGCTTTTTTCTAAAGTCATTTTTATAATACTATTCAATCGAACCTGGGGCGATCACCTTGGTTCCATTGAAAATTTTCATAAGCAGTCGGGGTAAATCGGGAAGCGCTTACAGTAGGTGGTCCTGAAGTCCAACATCCCGTGATAGCGCGTCTCATTTGGAGGAAAAATTTCTATAAAATGTGTTGTAACTAGGGATTGAACTGCAGGTGTTTGAGTGACAACGTGGTATCCTTCCGCTGCATCATGGCCTAGGGGGCATCAATGACTTATAATAGTTAATATCAATTGTGACTTGGATTAATTTATGCATCCTTCTAATAATCAATTCCATTGTAGTCTAGTTGGTTAGGATAATTGTTTCTCAGCTGAAACTTGGGTTCATGTCTTGTGAATGGATGATTTTCGGATCTAATTAGTCAGTGTATTATGTTTAGCCTGGCCCAGGAAGAACCTAGTAAAATGTTATGTATTTTTTAAGACATTTTTGTAACACTATTCAGTCGAACCCGGGATGACCGATCTAGTTTCATGAAAGTTTCACATTAGTAACTATGGTAAATTGTGAAACAATCGCTGTGGGCAGTTCAGAAGCACTACATCCTGTGATTGCCCGTCTCATTTGGAGTAAAAATTCTACAAAATCCATCGTAATTGGAAATTGTACCGCTGGTGCCCGAGTGACAACATGACATACTTCCGCTACACATAATGTCTAGGGTATCAATGACTTATAATAGTTAATATCGAACATGACTTGGATTAATTTATTGATTTAATATTTAAATATTTCATTGTAGTCTAGTTGGTTAGGATACTCGGCTCTCACATGAGAGACCCGGGTTCAAGTCCCGACAACGGAAGATATTTTAGGTCTAATAGTCCCGCGATTTTATATTTAGACTATCTAGCACTAGAAGAACATAGTAAAATGTGTGTATTTTGTCTATCTAGCCCTAGAAGAACATAGTAAAATGTTCTGTGCTTTTTTAAAGAATTTTTTATAACACTTTTCAGTCAAACCCGGGGCGAATGGTCTAGTTTAATGGAAGTTTTCCATTGGACGCTAGGGTAAATCGAAAATTCAATGACGCGGATGGTCCAGAAGCACTGCATCTTGTGATTGCTCGTATCACTTAAGGAAAAATTTCTACAAAATGATTCGTAACTGGGAATTAGACCGCGGATGCCTGAGTGCCCACTTGACACCCTTTGTCACACCCCGAGACCCAGGAGCCGCTGATCCAATATAAAATCGGACAACACCTCCCCTGTCCAGCGGACAATTTACGCATACACAGAACACGACCACGCAGTTTAATTTGGCCTCAGGCCTCCAAAGGAGATAAACACAACATAAAAGCACAAGACAACTAAGTAAATCATACCTGACTGCGGACCGGTCCGACTTACGACAAATCAACCAATACATAAACCCCTTAGGGCACACTACAACACTCACAAGATATATACACAGTCCTAAAAGAAATATGAAATAATTACATCGCCAAGTACAAAAACAAAACCCTGTCGTCGCGATGGGTAGGGACTGGTTGCTGGGCTTTTCTAGCGACTCCAAGTATTTCAACCTGAAAATAAAAATATATGGCAACGGTGTGAGTCCATAAACTCAGCGAATACCCAGCAGATATGCATAGTGCGTTATAATAACAATAAAAGTCCATGTTAATACAGTCTCATATGAATATAGACAAGGGTATACACTACAGATACAGAATAAAGGTACGTACCCGAATCCATCTAGCCTGCAGAGGGTGAAATAAATCCCTATGGAACAAGTATGACATATAATCCAAGATAAACAGATATCCAATATATGCATGTCAATCAAGTGCAGAAATCAAATGCAGCAAACAATGCATGATGCAAAATATGCACATGGTGCAATGACATGTGTCACCCCTGACGCCAGTCAGGCACCGTCCACCTATCATAAATGAACGTCCGCGTGGGTAGGGCTATGACAACTGTACGCACCCTGCTATCACTGCTCCTGAGTGACCGAGTGGACAGGATGCTGGCGGAGGTCTCTCTCCTACCCCAAGCAATGGGGGGAGTCTAGCTCTCATCTTCTCCTGTCTCAGGACGAGAAGGGATCCCTGGCTGCTACCACGCACCGGAACCACCCTCCAAATAGTGACCGTGCGGAGCAATACAGGGCAAATGCACACACCCTATGGTAGCCACTACCCATGAGTGGATGTGTGTGCATATCCTCATGTAACTGACGATGGGCTCAGACTACATAGGAGCCGATGATCGTCAGCATGCAATAATGCAAGGATGGTGCATGACCCAAACACATATACACCCACCAAGTCCTCAACTAACACCTCCGTGTGCTAGGTATAGGTCTGAATCCTATATTAGGGAATACAAGTAACCTACCAGGTATACTGAAAAAGGTACCAGTAATCTATCAATGTCGAAATGCATGAGGGAACATATTTCTACATCCGTGCACATATATTCACAAGACAACAAATGAGACTGTATGAATCTAAACGGGAGACAACCCCAAGGATAAACAACATGTATCAGATACAGGTATACTAAGGCAGATATAGCATACAATCTTACTGTTATATATAACAAACCACGCATAGCAATATGACAATATCTAAAAGATAAGTCAAAGGGTACCCGCCTCAAAGTAGGAGTCCGTATCAAATGAGAACCTCCGTCTAAGAAGTCCAACGCAAATCACTCAGTGTCCTGCATCCATAAATCATAACATAAGCCATCAATACAAATGATGCTAACTAGACTAGACATTAAGTCATATCCGAATTAACCCAACCTGATCAAAGTGTGGTTTACTCCAATACTGAACCACACAATTAGGCTAACGCTAATTTAATTAGAATTAGCCTTGGTTAGGGATCAACCTCCGAGTTAATCCCAGATCCTTATCCTCACCCAATAAGATCCAAGTTCATAAAGGAAATTAACTTGATTCTAAGCTAACCCTTAATTCCACATCAATACTGAAATTAATTCCAATGAAGAACTCTATACATCCAAACACAATCCTCAATCCAATGATCCACTCAAAAGAAACATAAAGAAATCGAACAGAATATTAACAATAAGAACAGAACATCCACCGATCTGAGTAAGATTAACTCCGCACTCCTGCTACTACATATTCAATGAAACATCCCCAAGCAAGACCTCCACATGTTCACGGCTAGAGCATTTCAAACCCAAGGCAAGAAAGCTAAAACTGAACAACAAAAAGGAAGAAACCTCAACAACCACAGGGGAGGTATACATCCACAAACCTTTACATGGATCAACACCCTAGCTAACATTATCCAAAACTGAAAAATTCCTACAATTGAATCACTAATTAAACTACAATTCAATCAAGCATACTTCAACCCCCTTTACTGATCAGGATCAACCGAAACCCTAAACTTGTCAACCCAATAACATCTTTAGAACAACCCAAACAAATCATCATCAGTGAACAACACTGCCACATCACAGGATCAAACACAAATCCTAATCTCAAATCAACTATCAAGAACTATCATCTAAATAGAAATCGGAATACAACACCAATCCAATTCAAAGACTCATAGCTTCAATCCATCATGGCCAACAGATCAAACATCACTCACATGAAATAGCACCCATTGTACCTCACGGCAGGGACAAACAACCACAACCTAACAACTCCAAAATGATGCTCATGGCAAGATCAGCAACCTCGAAACGCACTAAGACTGGGAGCTAAACATTCAAGAAGAATTCGAATAGAACTCCACCGATCCAGCCGATTCCTATCATCTAACATAAGAAATCGATTCCAACCAAAGAAGTAACCGATTCAAAACCAGATCGAATCATCAAACACTTCCTTACCTGTATTGACGTTGCCAGGAAGATCTCTGCTCAGATCCGATCAAGCTAGAAGCCTCCTCCAATTTCCGATCGTCCAACTATGCCTTCCCTTCCTCGCACGTGCCCTAAATCGCCGTGGCTCGACCGGAGAGGAGTCGACATCGTCCATGTGATCTCGAGGGAGAAGAGCACGGGAGAGGGAGGCGCGACGATGGATTCACGCATGGCAGAATGGCTGCGGCGTCTGGTTTAGGGCACGCGAAGGAGATGGAGAAGAGAAGGAAGGAGCGGCGGCTGCGTGCATTGGCTGCGGGTGAAGGCAAAGAGGAAGTTTTTCGGCCGATTAAGACTAGATTAGCGCTTTTAATCACATTAATCACAATATATATATATATATATATATATATATATATATATATATATATATATATATATATATAACATCTCCTTCAATAAATCGAAAAAAAACCTAATTATATTCGATTATTTATACAACTGATCCTAATAAATTCCACCAAGGATCCAGAAAAATTTCTAAAAATTTTTTGTCATATTTTCCAGGGTTATTTCTTGATTTAAACTTTAGAATTACTTGCCGTATTTTACACCCTTCCACTATACCATAGCCTCGGAGACATCAGTTACACCTGGGTTCAACTGTCGGTAACCAAAGATTTTTGGGTCTATTGGGTTATTCTTTATTTAGCTTATCTAGCCCAAGAAGGATCTAGCAAAATGCTGTGCATTTTTTAAATCCATTTTTATAATACTCTTCAATCGAACTTGGGGCGATCACCTTGGATCTATAGAAGTTTTCCATCAGCAACCAGACTAAATCGGGAAGCGCATACACTAGGTGGTCCTGAAGTCCAACATCCCATGGCAGCGCGTCTCATTTGGAAGAAAAATTTCTACAAAATATGCTGTAGCTAGGGATTGAACTGTAGGTGTCTGAGTGACAACATGATATTTTTCCGCAGCACCATGACCTCGGGGGCATGAATGACTTATAATAGTTAATATTGATCGTGACTTGGATTAATTCATGCATCCTTTTAATAAGCAATTCCATTATAGTCTAGTTTGATTGGATACTCATTTCTCACCTGAGACTTGGGCTCAGGTCTTGGGAATGGAGGATTTTTGGATCTAATTAGGCAGTGCATTATGTTTTGCTTGGCTTAAGAAGAACCAAGTAAAATGTTGTGTGTTTTTAAGTCATTTTTTTAACACTGTTCAGTCAAACCCGGGATAACCGATCTGGTTCCATAGAAGATTCAAATTTTAACTAGGGTAAATTGGAAAACGCTCATTGTGGGCAGTTCAGAAGCCCAACATCCTATGATTGCCCGACTCATTTGGAGAAAAAAATTCTACAAAATCCGTCGTAATTGGGAATTGGACCGCGGGTGCCTGAGTTACAACTTGACATCCTTCCACTACACATAGTGTCTGGGGTATCAATGGCTTATAATACTTAATATCGACCATGACTTGGATTAATCTATTCATTTATTTGTTTAATTATTCCGTTGTACTCTAGTTGGTTAGGATACTCGGCTCTCACCCGAGAGACCCGGGTTCAAGTCCCGACAACGGAAGATATTTTAGCTCTAATAGTGCCATGGTTTTATATATTTAATCTATCTAGCGCTAGAAGAACATAGTAAAATGTTGTGTATTTAATCTATCTAGCCACAGAAGAACGTACTTAAATGTTGTGTGCTTTTTTAAAGTGATTTTTATAGCACTTTTCAGTCAAACTCGGGGCGACTGGTCTGGTTTCATGGAAGTTTTCCATTGGACGCTAGGGTAAATCGAACATCCCGTGGCAGCGCGTCTCATTTGGAAGAAAAATTTCTACAAAATATGCTGTAGCTAGGGATTGAACTCTAGGTGTCTGAGTGACAACATGGTATTTTTCCGCAGCACCATGGCCTCGGGGGCATCAATGAATTATAATAGTTAATATCTATCGCGACTTGGATTAATTCATGCATCCTTTTAATAAGCAATTCCATTATAGTCTAGTTTGATTGGATACTCGTTTCTCACCTGAGACTTGGGCTCAGGTCTTGGGAACGGAGGATTTTTGGATCTAATTAGGCAGTGCATTATGTTTAGCCTGGCTTAGGAAGAACCAAGTAAAATGTTATGTGTTTTTAAAGTCATTTTTTAAACACTGTTCAGCCGAACCCGGGATAACCGACCTGGTTCCATAGAAGATTCACATTTTAACTAGGGTAAATTGGAAAACACTCATTGTGGGCAGTTCAGAAGCCCAACATCATATGATTTCCTGACTCATTTGGAGAAAAAATTCTACAAAATCCGTCGTAATTGGGAATTGGACCGCGGGTGCCTAAGTTACAACTTGACATCCTTCCACTACACATTGTGTCTGGGGTATCAATGGCTTATAATAGTTAATATCGACCATGACTTGGATTAATCTATTCATTTATTTGTTTAATTATTCCCTTGTAGTCTAGTTGGTTAGGATACTTGGCTCTCACCCGAGAGACTCGGGTTCAAGTCCTGGTAATAGAAGATATTTTAGCTCTAATAGTGCCGTGGTTTTATATATTTACTCTATCTAGAACTAGAAGAACATAATAAAATGTTGTGTATTTAATCTATCTAGCCCCAGAAGAACGTAGTTAAATGTTGTGTGCTTTTTAAAGTGATTTTTATAGCACTTTTCAGTCGAACCCAGGGCGACCAGTCTGGTTTCATGGAAGTTTTCCATTGGACGCTAGGGTAAATCAAACATCCCGTGGCAACGCGTCTCATTTGGAAGAAAAATTTCTACAAAATATGCTGTAGCCAGGGATTGAACTGTAGGTGTCTGAGTGACAACATGGTATTTTTCCGCAGCACCATGGCCTCGGGGGCATCAATGACTTATAATAGTTAATATCGATCGTGACTTGGATTAATTCATGCATCCTTTTAATAAGCAATTCCATTATAGTCTAGTTTGATTGGATACTCGTTTCTCACCTGAGACTTGGGCTCAGGTCTTGGGAATGGAGGATTTTTGGATCTAATTAGGCAGTGCATTATGTTTAGCCTGGCTTAAGAAGAACCAAGTAAAATGTTATGTTTTTTAAGTCATTTTTTTAACACTGTTCAGTCAAACCCGGGATAACCGATCTGGTTCCATAGAAGATTCACATTTTATCTAGGGTAAATTGGAAAACGCTCATTGTGGGCAGTTCAGAAGCCCAACATCCTATGATTGCCCGACTCATTTGGAGAAAAAATTCTACAAAATCCGTCGTAATTGGGAATTGGACCGCGGGTGCCTGAGTTACAACTTGACATCCTTCCACTACACATAGTGTCTGGGGTATCAATGGCTTATAATAGTTAATATCGACCATGACTTGGATTAATCTATTCAATTATTTATTTAATTATTCCGTTGTAGTCTAGTTGGTTAGGATACTCGGCTCTCACCCGAGAGACCCGGGTTCAAGTCCCGACAACGGAAGATATTTTAGCTCTAATAGTGCCGTGGTTTTATATATTTAGTCTATCTAGCGCTAGAAGAACATAGTAAAATATTGTGTATTTAATCTATCTATCCCCAGAAGAACGTAGTTAAATGTTGTGTGCTTTTTAAAGTGATTTTTATAGCACTTTTCAGTCGAACCCGGGGCGACCGGTCTGGTTTCATTGAAGTTTTCCATTGGACGCTAGCGTAAATCGAACATCCCATGGCAGCGCGTCTCATTTGGCAGAAAATTTCTACAAAATATGCTGTAGCTAGGGATTGAACTGTAGGTGTCTGAGTGACAACATGGTATTTTTCCGCAGCACCATGGCCTCGGGGGCATCAATGACTTATAATAGTTAATATCGATTGTGACTTGGTTTAATTCATGCATCCTTTTAATAAGCAATTCCATTATAGTCTAGTTTGATTGGATACTCGTTTCTCACCTGAGACTTGGGCTCAGGTCTTGGGAATGGAGGATTTTTGGATCTAATTAGGCAGTGCATTATGTTTAGCCTGACTTAAGAAGAACCAAGTAAAATGTTATGTTTTTAAGTCATTTTTTTAACACTGTTCAGTCAAACCCGGGATAACCGATCTGGTTCCATAGAAGATTCTCATTTTATCTAGGGTAAATTGGAAAACGCTCATTGTGGGCAGTTCAGAAGCCCAACATCCTATGATTGACCGACTCATATGGAGAAAAAATTCTACAAAATCCGTCGTAATTGGGAATTGGACCGCGGGTGCCTGAGTTACAACTTGACATCCTTCCACTACACATAGTGTCTGGGGTATCAATGACATATAATAGTTAATATCGACCACGACTTGGATTAATCTATTCAATTATTTATTTAATTATTCCATTGTAGTCAAGTTGGTTAGGATACTCGGCTATCACCCGAGACACTAGGGTTTAAGTCCTGGCAACGGAAGATATTTTAGCTATGATAGTGTCATGGTTTTGAATATTTAGTCTATCAAGCGCTAGAAGAACATAGTAAAATGTCGTGTATTTAATCTATCTTGCCCCAGAAGAACATAGTTAAATGTTGTGTGCTTTTTAAAGTGATTTTTTTAGCACTTTTCAGTCGAACCCAGGGTGACCGGTCTGGTTTCATGAAAGTTTTCCGTTGGACGCTACGGAAAATCGGACATCCCGTGGCAGCGTGTCTCATTTGGACGAAAAATTTCTACAAAATATAGTGTAGCTAGGGATTGAACTGTAGCTGTCTGAGTGACAACATGGTATTTTTCGGCAGCACCATGGCCTCCGGGGCATTAATGACTTATAATAGTTAATATCAATCATGACTTGGATTTATTCATGCATCCTTTTAATAAGCAATTCCATTATAGTCTAGTTTGATTGGATACTCGTTTCTCACCTGAGACTTGGGCTCAGGTCATGGGAATGGAGGATTTTTGGATCTAATTAGGCAGTAAATTATGTTTAGCCTGGCCTAAGAAGAACCAAGTAAAATGTTATGTGTTTTTTAAGTCATTGTTTTAACACTGTTCAGTCAAACCCGGGATAACCGATCTGGTTCCATAGAAGATTCACATTTTATCTAGGGTAAATTGGATAACACTCATTGTGGGCAGTTCAGAAGCCCAACATCCTATGATTGCCCGACTCATTTGGAGAAAAAATTCTACAAAATCCGTCGTAATTGGGAATTGGACCGCGGGTTCCTGAGTTACAACTTGACATCCTTCCACTACACATAGTGTCTGGGGTATCAATGACTTATAATAGTTAATATCGACCATGACTTGGATTAATCTATTGAATTATTTATTTAATTATTCCCTTGTAGTCTAGTTGGTTAGGATACTCGGCTCTCACCCGAGAGACCCGGGTTCAAGTCCCGGCTACGGAAGATATTTTAGCTCTAATATTGCCGTGGTTTTGTATATTTAGTCTATCTAGCTCTAGAAGAACATAGTAAAATGTTGTGTATTTAATCTATCTTGCCCCAGAAGAACGTAGTTAAATGTTGTGTGCTTTTTAAAGTGATTTTTATAGCACTTTTCAGTCGAACCCAGGGCGACCGGTCTGGTTTCATGAAGTTTTCCATTGGACGCTAGGGAAAATCGAACATCCCGTGGCAGCGCGTCTCATTTGGAAGAAAAATTTCTACAAAATATGCTGTAGCTAGGGATTGAACTGTAGGTGTCTGAGTGACAACATGGTATTTTTCCGCAGCACCATGGCCTCGGGGCATCAATGACTTATAATAGTTAATATCGATCGTGACTTGGATTAATTCATGCATCCTTTTAATAAGCAATTCCATTATAGTCTAGTTTGATTGGATACTCGTTTCTCACCTGAGACTTGGGCTCAGGTCTTGGGAATGGAGGATTTTTGGATCTAATTAGGCAGTGCATTATGTTTAGCCTGGCTTAAGAAGAACCAAGTAAAATGTTATGTGTTTTTTAAGTCATTGTTTTAACACTGTTCAGTCAAACCGGGATAACCGATCTGGTTCCATAGAAGATTCACATTTTATCTAGGGTAAATTGGAAAACGCTCATTGTGGCAGTTCAGAAGCCCAACATCCTATGATTGCCCGACTCATTTGGAGAAAAAATTCTACAAAATCCTTCGTAATTGGGAATTGGACCGCGGGTGCCTGAGTTACAACTTGACATCCTTCCACTACACATAGTGTCTGGGGTATCAATGACTTATAATAGTTAATATCGTCCATACCTTGGATTAATCTATTCAATTATTTATTTAATTATTCCATTGTAGTCTAGTTGGTTAGGATACTCGGCTCTCACCCGAGAGACCGGGTTCAAGTCCCGGCAACGGAAGATATTTTAGCTCTAATATTGCCGTGGTTTTGTATATTTAGTCTATCTAGCTCTAGAAGAACATAGTAAAATGTTGTGTATTTAATCTATCTTGCCCCAGAAGAACGTAGTTAATGTTGTGTGCTTTTTAAAGTGATTTTTATAGCACTTTTCAGTCGAACCCTGGGTGACCGGTCTGGTTTCATGAAAGTTTTCCATTGGACGATAGGGAAAATCGAACATCCCGTGGCAGCGCGTCTCATTTGGAAGAAAAATTTCTACAAAATATGCTGTAGCTAGGGATTGAACTGTAGGTGTCTGAGTGACAACATGGTATTTTTCCGCAGTACCATGGCCTCGGGGCATCAATGACTTATAATAGTTAATATCGATCGTGACTTAGATTAATTCATGCATCCTTTTAATAAGCATTTCCATTATAGTCTAGTTTGATTGGATACTCGTTTCTCACCTGAGACTTGGGCTCAGGTCTTGGGAATGGAGGATTTTTGGATCTAATTAGGCAGTGCATTATGTTTAGCCTGACTTAAGAAGAACCAAGTAAAATGTTATGTTTTTAAGTCATTTTTTAACACTGTTCAGTCAAACCCGGGATAACCGATCTGGTTCCATAGAAGATTCACATTTTATCTAGGGTAAATTGGAAAATGCTCATTGTGGGCAGTTCAGAAGCCCAACATCCTATGATTGCCCGACTCATATGGAGAAAAAATTCTACAAAATCCGTCGTAATTTGGAATTGGACCGCGGGTGCCTGAGTTACAACTTGACATCCTTCCACTACACATAGTGTCTGGGGTATCAATGACTTATAATAGTTAATATCGACCATGACTTGGATTAATCTATTCAATTATTTATTTAATTATTCCGTTGTAGTCTAGTTGGTTAGGATACTCGGCTCTCACCCGAGAGACCCGGGTTCAAGTCCCGGCAACGGAAGATATTTTAGCTATGATAGTGTCGTGGTTTTGAATATTTAGTCTATCTAGCTCTAGAAGAACATAGTAAAATGTCATGGTATTTAATCTATCTATCTCCCAGAAGAACGTAGTTAAATGTTGTGTGCTTTTTAAAGTGATTTTTATAGCACTTTTCAGTCAAACCCGGGGCGACCGATCTGGTTTCATGAAAGTTTTCCATTGGACGCTAGGGTAAATCGAACATCCTGTGGCAACGCGTCTCATTTGGATGAAATTTTTTTACAAAATATGTTGTAGCTAGGGATTGAACTGTAGGTGTCTGAGTGACAACATGGTATCCTTCCGCAGCACCATGGCCTCGGGGGCATCAATGACTTATAATAGTTAATATCGATCGTGACTTGGATTAATTCATGCATCCTTTTAATTAGCAATTCCATTATAGTCTAGTTTGATTGGATACTCATTTCTCACTTGAGACTTGGGCTCAGGTCTTGGGAATGGAGGATTTTTGGATCTAATTAGGCAGTGCATTATGTTTAGCCTGGCTTAAGAAGAACCAAGTAAAATGTTATGAGTTTTTTAAGTCATTTTTTTAACACTGTTCAGTCAAACCCGGGATAACCGATCTGGTTCCATAGAAGATTCACATTTTATCTATGGTAAATTGGAAAACGCTCATTGTGGGCAGTTCAGAAGCCCAACATCCTATGATTGCCCGACTCATTTGGAGACAAAATTCTAAAAAATCTGTCGTAATTGGGAATTGGACCGCGAGTGCCTGAGTTACAACTTGACATCCTTCCACTACACATAGTGTCTGGGGTATCAATGGCTTATAATAGTTAATATCGACCATGACTTCGATTAATCTATTCAATTATTTAGCTAATTATTCCGTTGTAGTCTAGTTGGTTAGGATTCTCGGCTCTCACCCGAGAGACCCGAGTTCAAGTTCCCGGCAACGGAAGATATTTTAGCTCTAATAGTGCCGTGGTTTTATATATTTAGACTATCTAGCGCTTGAAGAACATAGTAAATGTTGTGTATTTAATCTATCTAGCCCAGAATAACGTAGTTAAATGTAGTGTGCTTTTTTAAAGTGATTTTTATAGCACTTTTCAGTCAAACCCGGGGCGACCGGTCTAGTTTCATGAAAGTTTTCCACTGGACGCTAGGGAAAATCGAACATCCCGTGGCGGCGCGTCTCATTTGGAAGAAATTTTTTTACAAAATATGCTGTAGCTAGGGATTGAACTGTAAGTGTCTGAGTGACAACATGGTATTTTTCCGCAGGACCATGGCCTCGGGGGCATCAATGTCTTATAATAGTTAATATCGATCGTGACTTGGATTAAGGAGTGTTTGGAAGAGCTTCTGCTACCTGCTTTTTAGATTCTGGCCACACAGAATCACTTTTGAGTGTTTGGGAAGGCCAGATTCTGCTTTAGCTTCTGTTACTTTTGCTCAGAAGTTAGAAGCAAGAATTTGATGCTTCTACCTCCTTCTGCTTTTTTATTTATGATATAACAATAAAAAATAATATTTATATTCTTAAATAATTTAGTATTTTACCTGATTGCCACTTACCGCTATATATATATTATATAAATATAAATTATATTATTTTTTATTTTTTTATTTTTTATTAATTTTTTTATTTTTTCAATATTCAAATTATAAAAAAATTAATTTTAATACTATATTTAAAATATAATAATAATTATATCAATATTTAAAATATAATAATAATTACATGAACAAATTATTGAAAGTATTGAAATTATATTTAAAAAATTAAAAAATGATTAATTTATATAGTTTAAGGATATTATTGCCATTCAATTAAAAATTAAGCTTGGAAGTAATTATTCACCCAAATACTCAAACTTTATCTTGTATTAGCTTTTGGCTTCTATTTTCAAACTCTGCTTACTTTAGCTTCTTACTAACTTCAAGATAATCACTACAAGAATCACTTTTCAAGAAGTAAAAGCTCTCCCAAACACTCCCTAATTCATGCATCCTTTTAATAAGCAATTCCATTATAGTCTAGTTTGATTGGATACTGGTTTCTCACCTGAGACTTGGGCTCAGGTCATGGGAATGGAGGATTTTTGGATCTAATTAGGCAGTGCATTATGTTTAGCCTGGCTTAAGAAGAACCAAGTAAAATGTTATGTGTTTTTTAAGTCATTTTTTTAACACTGTCCAGTCAAACCCGGGATAACCGATCTAGTTCGATAGAAGATTCACATTTTATCTAGGGTAAATTGCAAAACACTTATTGTGGGCAGTTCAGAAGCCCAACATCCTATGATTGCCCGACTCATTCGGAGAAAAAATTCTACAAAATCCATCGTAATTGGGAATAGGACTGCGGGTGCCTGAGTTACAACCTGACATCCTTCCACTACATATAGTGTCTGGGGTATCAATGGCTTATAATAGTTAATATCGACCATGTCTTGGATTAATCTATTCAATTATTTATATAATTATTCCTTTGTAGTCTAGTTGGTTAGGATACTCGGCTCTCACCCGAGAGACCCGAGTTCATGTCCAGGCAACGGAAGATATTTTAGCTCTAATAGTGCCGTGGTTTTGTATATTTAGACTATCTAGCTCTAGAAGAACATAGTAAAATGTTGTGTATTTAATCTATCTTGCCCCAGAAGAACGTAGTTAAATGTTGTGTGCTTTTTAAAGTGATTTTTATAGCACTTTTCAGTCGAACCCGGGGCGACCGGTCTGGTTTCATAAGTTTTCCATTGGACGCGTGGGAAAATCGAACATCCCGTGGCAGCGCGTCTCATTTGGAAGAAAAATTTCAACAAAATATGCTGTAGCTAGGGATTGAACTGTAGGTGTCCGAGTGACAACATGGTATTTTTCCGTAGCACCATGGCCTCGGGGGCATCAATGACTTATAATAGTTAATATCGATTGTGACTTGGTTTAATTTATGCATCCTTTTAATAAGCAATTCCATTATAGTCTAGTTTGATTGGATACTCGTTTCTCAACAGAGACTTGGGCTCAGGTCTTGGGAATGGAGGATTTTTGGATCTAATTAGGCAGTGCATTATGTTTAGCCTGGCCTAAGAAGAACCAAGTAAAATGTTATGTGTTTTTTAAGTCATTGTTTTAACACTGTTCAGTCAAACCCGGGATAACCGATCTGGTTCCATAGAAGATTCACATTTTATCTAGGGTAAATTGGAAAACGCTCATTGTGGGCAGTTCAGAAGCCCAACATCCTATGATTGCCCGACTCATTTGGAGAAAAAATTCTACAAAATCCGTCGTAATTGGGAATTGGACCGCGGGTGCCTGAGTTACAACTTGACATCCTTCCACTACACATAGTGTCTGGGGTATCAATGGCTTATAATAGTTAATATCGACCATGACTTGGATTAATCTATTCAATTATTTATTTAATTATTCCATTGTAGTCTTGTTGGTTAGGATACTCGGCTCTCACCCGAGAGACCCGGGTTCAAGTCCCGGCAACGGAAGATATTTTAGCTCTAATAGTGTCGTGGTTTTGAATATTTAGTCTATCTAGCGCTAGAAGAACATAGTAAAATGTCGTGTATTTAATCTATCTTGCCCCAGAAGAACGTAGTTAAATGTTGTGTGCTTTTTAAAGTGATTTTTATAGCACTTTTCAGTCGAACCCGGGGTGACCGGTCTGGTTTCATGAAAGTTTTCCATTGGACGCTAGGGAAAATCGAACATCCCGTGGCAGCGCGTCTCATTTGGAAGAAAATTTCTACAAAATATGCTGTAGCTAGGGATTGAACTGTAGGTGTCTGAGTGACAACATGGTATTTTTCCGCAGCACCATGGCCTCGGGGGCATCAATGACTTATAATAGTTAATATCGATCGTGACTTGGATTAATTCATGCATCCTTTTAATAAGCATTCCATTATAGTCTAGTTTGATTGGATACTCGTTTCTCACCTGAGACTTGGGCTTAGGTCTTGGGAATGGAGGATTTTTGGATCTAATTAGGCAGTGCATTATGTTTAGCCTGGCTAAGAAGAACCAGTAAAATGTTATGTGTTTTTTAAGTCGTTTTTTTAACACTGTTCAGTCAAACACGGGATAACCGATCTGGTTCCATAGAAGATTCACATTTTATCTAGGGTAAATTGGAAAACTCTCATTGTGGGCATTTCAGAAGCCCAACATCCTATGATTGCCCGACTCATTTGGAGAAAAAATTCTACAAAAATCCGTCGTAATTGGGAATTGGACCGCGGGTGCCTGAGTTACAACTTGACATCCTTCCACTACACATAGTGTCTGGGGTATCAATGGCTTATAATAGTTAATATCGACCATGACTTGGATTAATCTATTCATTTATTTATTTAATTATTCCGTTGTAGTCTAGTTGGTTAGGATACTCGGCTCTCACCTGAGAGACTCGGGTTCAAGTCCCGGCAACGGAAGATATTTTAGCTCTAAGAGTGCTGTGTTTTTATATATTTAGTCTATCTAGCCCTAGAAGAACATAGTAAAATGTTGTGTATTTAGTCTATCTAGCCCTAGAAGAACCTATTAAAATGTTCTGTGCTTTTCTAAAGTGATTTTTATAACACTTTTCAGTTGAACCCGGGGCGATCGGTCTAGTTCAATGGAAGTTTTCCATTGGACGCTAGGGTAAATCGAAAATTGCATGACACGGACGGTCCAGAAGCACAACATCCTGTGATTGCTCGTCTCATTCGAAGGAACAATTTCTACAAAATGATTCGTAACTGGGAATTGGACCGCGGGTGCCTGAGTGCCAACTTGACATCCTTCCACTATACCATAGCCTCGAAGACATCAGTGACACCTAGGTTCAACTCTCGGTAACCAAAGATTTTTGGGTCTATTGGGTTGGTCTTTATTTAGCTTATCTAGCCCAAGAAGGACCTAGCAAAATGCTGTGCTTTTTTTTTTAAAGTCATTTTTATAATACTATTCAATCGATCCTGGGGTTGGATCCTTCCGCAGCACCATGGCCTCAGGGGCATGTCCATGGTGCTCAGGGGCATTAATGACTTATAAAAGTTAATATCGATCGTGACTTGGATTAATTCATGCATCCTTCTAATAATCAATCCATTGTAGTCTATTTGGTTTGGATACTCATTTCTCACTTGAGAATTGGGCTCAAGTCTTGAGAATGGAAGATTTTTGGATCTAATTAGGCAAGTATTGAGAATGGAAGATATTTGGATCTAATTAGGCAGTGCATTATGTTTAGCATGGCCCAAGAAGAACCTAGTAAAATGTTATGTGTTTTTTAAGTCATCTTAGTATCTCTGTTCCATCGATCCCGGGATGACTGATCTGGTTCCATGGAAGATTGTCATTAGTAATTAGGCTAAATCGTGAAGTACTCGCCGTGGGCAGTTCAGAAGCACATTATCCTGTGATTGCCTGTCTCATTTGGAGGAAAAATTCTACAAAATCCGTCGTAATTGGGAATTGGACCGCGGGTACCTGAGTGACAACTTGACATCCTTCTGCTATACAGTGTCTGGGGTATCAATGGCTTATTATAGTTAATATCGACCATGACTTGGATTAATTTATTCATTAATTTTATTAATTATTCTATTGTAGTATAGTTGGTTACGATACTCAGCTCTCATTCGAGCAACCTGGTTTTAAATCTCGGCAACGAAAGATATTTTAGGTCTAATTGGGCCGCGATTTTATATTTAGTCTATCTACCCCTTAAAGAACCTAGTAAAATGTTATGTGCTTTTTTAAAGTCATTTTTATAACACATTTCAGTCGAACCTGGGGCGACCGATCTGGTTTCACGAAAGTATTCCATTGGTCGCTAGGGTAAATTAAAAATTGCATTGCGTGGGTAGTCCAGAAGCACAACATCCCGTGATTGCTCATCCCATTTGAAGGAAAAATTTCTACAACATGAATCGTAACTGGGAATTGGACCGCAAGTGTCTGATTGACAACTTGACATCCTTCCACTATACCATAGCCTCGGAGACATCAATGACACCAGTGTTCAAGTCTCGGAAACTAAAGATTTTTGGGTCTAATTGGGTTGTGCTTTATTTAGCATATCTAGCCCAAGAATGACCTAGCAAAATGTTGTGCTTTTTGTAAAGTCATTTATATAATACTATTCAATCGAACCTGGGGCAATCACCTTGGTTCCATAGAAGTATTCCATCAGTAGCCAGTGTAAATCGGGAAGCACTTATATTAGGTGGTCCTGAAGTCTAACGTGTCGTGGCAGTGCATCTCATTTGGAAGAAAAATTATACAAAATATGTTGTAACTAGGGATTAACCATAGGCGTATGAGTGACAACATGGTATCCTTTCACAGCACCATGGCCTCGGGGGCATCAATGACTTATAATAGTTGATATCGATCGTGACTTGGATTAATTCAAGCATCCTTCTAATAAACAATTCCATTGTAGTCTAGTTTGATTGGATACTCGTTTCTCACCTGAGACTTGGGCACAAGTCTTGGGAATGGAAGATTTTTGGATCTAATTAGGCAGTGCATTATGTTTAGCCTGGACTAAGAAGAACCAAGTAAAATGATATGTGTTTTTTAAGTCATTTTTTTAACACTATTCAGTCGAAGCCGGGAAAACCGATCTGGTTTCATAGAAGATTCACATTAGTAACTTGGGTAAATCGGAAAGCGCTCATTGTGGGTAGTTCAGAAGCCCAACATCTTGTGATTGCCCGTCTCATTTGGAGAAAAAGTTCTACAAAATCTGTCGTAATTGCAATTGGATCGCGGGTGCCTGAGTTACAACTTGACATCCTTGCACAACACATAGTGTCTGGGGTATCAATGGCTTATAATAGTTAATATCGACCATGACTTGGGTTAATTTATTCATCCATTTAATTAATTATTCCATTGTAGTCTAGTTGGTTAGGATACTCGGCTCTCACCCGAGAGACCCGGGTTTAAGTCCCGACAACGGAAGATATTTTAGGTCTAATAGGGCCACACTTTTATATTTAGTCTATCTAACCTAGAAGAACATAGTAAAATGTTGTATATTTAGTCTATCTAGCCCTAGAAGAACGTAGTAAAATGTTGTGTGGTTTTTAATGTGATTTTTATAGCACTTTTTAGTCAAACCCGGTGTGACCGGTCTGGTTTCATGGAAGTTTTCCATTGGACGCTTGGGTAAATCAAAAATTGCATGACGCGGGCGGTCCAGATGCACAACATTCCGTGATTGCTCGACTCATTTGAAGGAAAAATTTCTACAAAATGATTCGTAACTGGGAATTGGACCACGGGTGCCTGAGTGACAACTTGTCATCCTTCCACTATACCATAGCCTCGGTGACATCGGTGACACCTGGGTTCAACTCACGGTATCCAAAGATTTTTGGGTCTAATTGGGTTGTTCTTTATTTAGCTTATCTAGCCCAAGAAGGACCTAGCAAAATGCTGTGCTTTTTCTTAAAGTCATTTTTATAATACTATTCATTCGAACCTGGGGCGATCACCTTGGTTCCATAGAAGTTTTCCATCAGCAGGCGGGGTAAATCAGGAAGCGCTTACAGTAGGTGGTCCTGAAGTCCAACATCTCGTGATAGCACGTCTCATTTGGAGGAAAAATTTCTACAAAATGTGTTGTAACTAGGGATTGAACCGCAAGTGTATGAGTGACAACGTGGTATCCTTCCGCTGCACCATGGCCTCGGGGGCATCAATGACTTATAATAGTTAATATCGATCGTGACTTGGATTAATTTATGCATCCTTCTAATAATCAATTCCATTGTAGTCTAGTTGGTTAGGATAATCGTTTCTCACCTGAAACTTGGGTTCAAGTCTTGTGAATGGATGACTTTTGGATCTAATTAGTCAGTGCTTTATGTTTAGCATGGCCCAAGACGAACCTAGTTAAATGTTATGTATTTTTTAAGACATTTTCGTAACACTGTTCAGTCGAACCCGAGATGACCGATCTAGTTTCATGAAAGTTTCACATTAGTAATTAGGGTAAATCGTGAAGCACTCACTCTGGGCAGTTCAGAAGCACAACATCTCGTGATTGCCTGTCTCATTTGGATAAAAATTCTACAAAATCCATCGTAATTGGAAATTGGACTGTGGGTGCCCGAGTGACAACTTGACATACTTCTGCTACACATAGTGTCTTGGTATCAATGGCTCATACTTCTTCGGGTGCCTAAGTTACAACTTGATATCCTTCCACTACACATAGTGTCTGGGGTATCAATGACTTATAATAGTTAATATCGACCATGACTTGGATTAATTTATTCATTTATTTATTTAATTATTCCATTGTTGTGTTGTTGGTTAGGATACTCCGCTCTCACTTGAGAGACACGGGTTCAAGTCCCTGCAACGGAAGATATTTTAGCTCTAATAGTGTCGCTATTTTGTGTATTTAGTCTATCTAGCCCCAGAAGAACCTAGTAAAATGTTCTGTTCTTTTTTAAAGTGATTTTTATAACACTTTTCAGTCGAACCCAGGGCGACCGGTCTGGTTTAATGGAAGTTTTCCATTGGACGCTAGCGTAAATAAAAAATTGCATGACGCGGATGGTCCAGTAGCACAGAATCCCGTGATTGCTCATCACATTCGAAGGAACAATTTCTACAAAATGATTTGTAACTGGGAATTGGACTGCGGGTGCCTGAGTGCCAACTTGACATCCTTCCACTATGCCATTGCCTCGGAGACATCAGTGACACCTGGGTTCAACTCTCGGTAACCAAAGATTTTTGGGTCTATTGAGTTGTTCTTTATTTAGCTTATCTAGCCCAAGAAGGACCTAGCAAAATGTTGTGCTTTTTTAAAGTCATTTTTATAATACTATTCAATCGATCCTGGGGCTATCACCTTGGTTCCATAGATGTTTTCCATCAGCAGCCAGGGTAAATATGGAAGCGCTTACTGTAGGTGGTCCTGAAGTCCAACATCGCGTGGCAGCGCGTCTCATCTGGATGAAATATTTCTATAAAATGTGTTGTGACTAGGGATTGAACCGCAGGTGTATGAGTGACAACTTGGTATCCTTCCGCAGCACCATGGCCTCAGGGGCATCAATGACTTATAAAAGTTAATATCGATCGTGACTTGGATTAATTCATGCATCCTTCTAATAATCAATTCCATTGTAGTCTAGTTGGTTTGGATACTCATTTCTCACCTTAGACTTGGGCTCAAGTCTTGAGAATGGAAGATTTTTGGATCTAATTAGGCAAGTCTTGAGAATTGATGATTTTTAGAACTAATTAGGCAGTGCTTTATGTTTAGCCTGGCCCAAGAAGAACCTAGAAAATGTTATGTGTTTTTTAAGTCATTTTTGTATCACTGTTCAGTCGAACCCGGGATGACCGATCTGGTTCCATGGAAGATTGACATTAGTAATTAGGGTAAATCGGGAAGTACTCGCTGTGGGCAGTTCAGAAGCACTTTATCCTGTGATTGCCTGTCTCATTTGGTGGAAAAATTCTTTAAAATCGTCGTAATTGGGAATTGGACCGTGGGTGCCTGAGTGACAACTTGATATCCTTCCACTACACATAGTGTCTGGGGTAACAATGGCTTATAGTAGTTAATATCGACCATGACTTGGATTAATTTATTCGTCTATTTTATTAATTTTTCTATTGTCGTCTAGTTGGTTATGTTATGCTGGTGCAGACAGCACCGAAGTCGAACCTGTGTTTTGATAAATGGCAAAGGGTTCAAAAGTTAAGTCTTATTTGTTATCTAACATGCTGCTTGAGTGTGCAGATTGAAGTCCTAGCAAAGGAATGCTAGGCACCTAGCGAAGGAATGCTAGGCACTGAAACCCTAAAGTCCTGGCGAAGGACAGCTGGGCACCTAGCGAAGGGCTGCTAGGATACGAAGACCTAGCGAAGGATTGCTAGGCACCGGTCGAAGGACAGCCTGGGATCCAAGACCTAGCGAAGGACTGCTAGGCACCTGGCGAAGGACTGCCAGGATCCAAAGACCTGGCGAAGGGCTGCCTGGTATCCAAGACCTGGTAAAGGACCGCTAGGCAAAAGTCCAACTGGAGGAGCCGGTTGGCAACAGGTAAATTCTCTTGAGAGGAGTAGGTGAGGGCGCGTTCCCCGTCGAGGGAATAGTAGGCGTCGGTTCGACCTAGGGCTCCATTTCGGAGACCCAAAGTCAGAACCAAGATAGCTAAGGCTGTATAAAACTAATACATTATTGCTCTGTGTTGTTTTGGACTAACCCTGGATGTAGGACTGAAGGAACGAGTGTCTGCAGCTCAGAAAGCCTCAAAGGAGTGAGGCAGAAGCTGAGTAGGGCGCCCGCAGTGTCCCGGGTGCCCCCAAGGTGAATACAAAACAAGAAGAGCAAAGTACGCTTCGGAAGCTCACTGGGCGGGGCGCCCCCGTGCTCCCGGGCGCCCCCCAGTGCCCAGGGCGCCCCGCACCCAAGCCACCGAAGCAGATAACTCTGATCCAGCCGAGAAGCTCGCTGAAAAGGTCATCCAGGGCGCCCCCAGCGTCCCGGGCGCCCCCAGAGTCAATCCTCAGCCCTATTCGAGTGAGATAAGGGCTGACTAAGGTAATTCCGGATCGGTTGACACGTGGGGGGGGGGGCGCCCCCAACGTTCAGGGTGCCCCGAAGTGCTATAAATAGCACCCAACACCAAGGCTTCTCAACAATCAATTCTTCCAACGCATTCACGCTCTTCTACTCCCGCGCTCTGCTCCGGAAACCTCCCGACTCGAGATACAAGCGCCGACGACGTCCCTCTGCTCCGAAAATACAATCTACACCGGACGTCGGTAATGAAGAGCTGCTTTTAAGTTTACTGTACTATTCTTGTAATACATTTTGTAAACTGTTTTTGCGCACATATAGAATTGCCCGCAGTAAACGGTCAACGACCATGGGCCTTGGAGTAGGAGCCGATCGCGACTCCGAACCAAGTAAAATCTTGGGGTTCGCGCGTGTTTTACTTTATTTATTTCCGCTGCTAATTCTCTTTTACAAATCCGAACGTTTTACGATATTCACCCCCCCTCTATCGTTCTTCTCGATCCAACAAGTGGTATTAAAGCGGGGAAGCTCAAATTTGGTGCAACCACCAGTTTGAGAATTTTTCGAATTTTCGTAAAATTATTTCTTATTTTTTTTCGAATTCTTATCGTTAATCGAGACCGGTGCAACACTCCTCGATATTTAATTTTCTTTATCCCGCACTACTAATCCAAGACCAAGTCTTGGGACAAAGTTTTTCTCTCTCTTCTCTCTTTTTTAGATAAAATCCTTAATGGTCATGCAAGAAGGATTCAGCACAGCCAGACCTCCACTTTTCAGTGGAGAAGACTTTTCATACTGGAAAAGTCGAATGGAGGTCCACCTGAAAACTCAGGTGGACATGTGGATAATCATCCAGTCTGGACTGGAGATTCCAAAGAACGCTGAAGGAGTACCACAGCTGTACACTGAGTGGGATACCGCTCTGAAAAGAAGAATTGTAGCGGATGCTAAAGCAACCCAGACCCTCCAATGCTGTCTAACAAAAGAGGAGCTGAACCGGGTGGGTCCATTCAACAGTGCCAAGGAGCTGTGGGGCAAACTGATCGAGCTGCACGAAGGAACTTCAGATACTCGAATCAATAAAAGAGATCTCCTCCTGAACAAGCTGTACACGATCAAGATGAATGACAACGAAATAGCAGCACAACTCCATGCCAAAATTCAGGAATTAATGAACGGACTACACACAATCGGTCACAAGGTAGAAAACCGTGACCTAATAAGGTACGCTCTTAACGCTTTCCCAAGAAACACCTTGTGGGCATCTATGGTAGATGCTTACAAAGTTTCTAGGGATCTTTCCAAAATTAAGTTAGATGAACTTTTTTCTGAACTTGAATTGCATGAGCAGACTAACTGCAATCTGGCCGAGAAAGGCATCGCTTTTCTTGCAGGTAAAGCTGGAAAGACAACTAAGAAAAAGCCTCAACCTGCACCCGAGTCTGACTCAGACTCAGACTCAGAAGACACCGAGGGAAATCGACCGAAGCTGGTTCGGCTAGCCCGAGACTACTACAAAGAACTGAAGAACCAGACCAACAGAAGAAAAGCCAGCCGAAGAAAGGAAGAACCAGCTGAACCCTCAACTGAAAAGAACAAACCCAATGTAACTTGCTACGAGTGCAAGAAGAAGGGCCACTACAAGACTGAATGCCCCAACCTGAAGGAAACAAAGAAGACAAGAAAGAAGAAGGCACTTCAGGCAACATGGGACGAGTCCTCCTCCTCCGAAGAAGAAGAGGTCCCACAGTCGAATCTGCTCGCACTAACCGCTTCAGAAGAAATAGAGACAGAGTCAGAGTCAGAGCCGGATGACGGCAAACTCACATTCTCGGAGGACGGCGAAATAAGTGTAAGTGGTTTTACAAGAATTCAATTAAATGAGTTAATTTCGAATCATTCTCGAGATTTGGCGAAAGCTAAACTCCGAGTCGAATCTCTCCGATAGGAAGTAAAATTCCTGAAAGAGAGAGCTGACTCTAGATCCTTAACTGAGAAGGTTCAAGAAGGAACCTCTACTCAAGTTGAAAAACTTGAGAAAGAGAACTCCTCCTTGAAAACTCAAGTTAAGGACCTTAGATCAGCTTTAGAACGATTCACTTCTGGTTCCAAGGGTCTTGACATGATTCTTGGAAAACAGAAGTCAGTTCTAAATCGATCTGGACTAGGCTATAGAACCAAATCTAGACAAAGATCCTACTATGCTGTACTGAACCAGTCCAGACCTAAAGTTCAAGCATGGGTACCCAAACTGTGCCTGAACAAACAAATTGGATCAAATCAGTATTGGATCCCCAAGGACAAGATTCACATCTTGCCTAACCATTATCGTGGCTTTAGTCCAGGGGGAGCCAAATTAAAACTATATTTATTGTTAGATAAAATTCAAATTTTGTTTTCAAATGGCATGCTTGCTTGTTTATTTAATTTCTGCAATTTACTATGCTTAGACTTAGGACTGATTAGTTTAAGGATTGAACCAACTTAACTGAAATTTGAACAACATAGTATTGGGTGGAGGTGAGATGATAGTACGTACGTTAGGGAAGCCAATTCTAATAAGGTCAAGTATTCTCTACTTGGTCTCTTTAGACTGGTGAAACTAGCCGAAGCTACCGATCCAAGACTCAAACTAGTTAGACCAGAATTTCTCAAAGAATAATTTTGAAAATGAAATTTCATTGAAAGGCTTTGTCAAGGAAAGGGTTGATAATCCAATAAGGCAACAACCAAAGAAGGCCTAGTGCCTCGCCAAGACCTGGAAGCCAATCTTTGAAATTCAAATTCAAATTATTCTTTGTCAAATTCGAATCTAACACAAATTTTTAGTTAATTATAGATTCAAACATTATTTTTAAATAAACTCAAACTCAATTGTTTTCAAAATTAATTAGAGATTTTCAAAATAAATCATGGTTCTTCAAATAAAACTATCAAAACCTGTCTCACAAAACCTGTAAGGCTAACATGATTGATAACCCTAGATTTGGGTGAGACAGATTAGACTGTGAAAATCAATTTAGGCTAATCCTGATTCTAATTGGATCCAAATCAACAAAACTCTTTATGTGTAGGAACATAAAGATTTGGAACAATGGATGTTGGATAGCGATTGCTCCAGACACATGACTGGAGATAAATTGAAATTCACCAAACTCAAGTTCAAGAACCTAGGCTCAGTGACATTTGGCAACAATGCTACACTCAAGGTAATTGGGTCAGGTAATATTGAACTTAAATCTGACTTTGTTATTAAGAAAATGCTTTTGGTTGAAAACTTCAATTTTAACTTGCTTAGCATAAGTCAGTTGTGTGATTCTGGTTTTGTAGTTACCTTCAACAATTCTAATTGCCTGATTAAAAACCTGTAAGACTCGTAGATCATGCTTAAGGGCACTAGGAAAAATAATGTTTACACCATAAACCTACCCCTAGTACCTAAATGTATGTTAACTCAATTAGAATAATCAAACCTCTGGCATAGGAGATTAGGTCACACACATTTGAGAATAATTTCAAAAATCACCCAAATTGGCCTAATTAAAGGTATCCCTAAAATTAAAAATCATGAAAACTTAATATGTGAATCATGTAATCAAGGTAAACAAACCAGGTCAAATCACAAACTAATCCAATCTGATCAAACTCAAACCACACTTGAGCTCCTGCACCTTGACCTATTTGATTCACATGGAGCCAAGTCACTAAGCGGAAACCGATATTGCTTAGTAATAGTTGATGATTACTCTAGGTTTACCTGGGTTAGGTTTCTAAAGACCAAAGATGAAACCCTAAACCTATTTAATGAATTCTGTAAGTTAATTGAAAATCAAAACGATACTAAAATCAAAAGACTTAGAAGTGACCACGGGGGAGAATTTGAAAATCAACGGTTCGAGGAATTTTGTAAGGTAAATGGGTATATACATGAATTTTCGTGTCCTAGAACCCCCCCAACAAAATGACATAGTCGAAAGGAAAAATAGAACCCTACAGGAAGCCGCTAGGGCTATACTCAATGAATTCAACTTAGCTAACCAATATTTGGCAGAAGCAATTAGTACGACTTGCTACATCCAAAATAGGGTACTAATCAACAAACGACACAATAAAACACCCTATGAACTATACTACCATAGGCTTCCAAATCTACACTACTTAAGGGTCTTTGGGTGCAAAGTTCATATCCTAAACACCAAGGACTATCTAGGGAAATTTCAGTCTAAGTCAATCCCAGGCATCTTCCTAGGATATTCAACCACAAGCAGAGCCGATAGAGAGACTAGCGACGCAGATATGACGAGATGATGGCGCTATTTTGATCCTGGCACACGGGCTCTTCTGACCATCCTGGTCCCTCCTCCTAGATTTGAGTAGCATTGTACTAGTGACTATTTGACTGTCCCTACTCAGTAGGGTTGACTCATGTTTGACTTGTATGACTGTGCTGGTTCTCTCTTTTACCAGCTAACTTATTGAGTTAGACTATTTGCTTCTCATGATTATCTGAGTTAGGACTATGCTTAGTAGCATAGGTTTACTCTATTGGTTTCTTTTGATTTGAAAAATCAACTTTTAAAAATAGTTTTAAAATTGCTTTACTGAATTTTAAAAATAGTTTTTTTTCTTTTTCTGTCTTAGTTTTTCTTGAAAAACTACCCCTTTCAAAACTAGGTTTTTTTTGCAAAAGGACTTAGCCTAGGCCCTAACCCTGGAAATGCATGCACCTATAGATTTAGAAGCCAGCATCTCACAAGCACCTTAGGATAATATTGATTGATAACCTAGAATGAGTTGAGATGCTTAGGTCTTTGCCTTAATTCAAAATGCTTTAAGTCAGTGCATTTGCAGCAATTGTGGCACTACATACAACTAGATACAGTAATCCAGTTAAGTGTCAAGCTTAGACAATCTAACTTGAATAGAACACTTAACTCGACTAACCCTAGCGAAAACTACTGTTTATAACAGTTAGTAAGTAGCTAATTGGGTTAGACAGGTCCCTACAGAGAAAATTCAAATTGGTTTGATTCAGTCTATCTTGCATTGGTTCAGTACAGCACATTATTCTGTTTTATTATTATGCAAGTTATCTGTTATTTTGCTATATTGGTTGTTTTTTTTTTGATATATGGCAAAGGGGGAGAGATAGGAAAGGAGAGAATGTTTAAATTTTTTTAGCTTTAAATTTCCTTTTATTTATCCTTTCTTCAAAAAATTTTTTTGCTTTAAATTTCCTTTTATTTATCCTTTCTTTACTCTATTTTACTCTTTTAAAAGTACTTAGTCTAAATTGTTTTCAAAAATATTTAGTCTAAATTGTTTTCAAAATAAAGCATTTTCTAAGTACTTAAACTTAAGCTATCACTAAGTACTTATTTCTAAACATCCCTAGAAAAGTTTCGAAATACTAAAGAGATTGAAAACTTTTAAAGTACTTTCAAAAACTCAAAAGAGATGTCTTAGAAACTTTTTTCACTAAGTCGTCCTTCTAAATTTCTAAGTACAAATTTTTTTTTGGAAAATCTATTTTTGAAAAATCTTCTAAGTTAAGACACTTTTTTTCACTAAGTTGTTTTTCTAAAAATTTCTAAGTATAATTTTTTTTGGAAAATCTATTTTTGAAAAATCTTCTAAGTTTTGAAAAATTAATTCCATCATGTTGACTTAGAAAATTTTCAAACCCCACGAAACTTTGAAAAAACCTAGGGGGAGATTCCTTCCAGGGGGAGGGAACTAAACTAGTTTATCATCTACTCTGATTAACTTAACTCTTTGAATCGGGTTGCCATAAATAAAAAGGGGAGATTGTTGGTGCAGACAGCACCGAAGTCGAACCTGTGTTTTGATAAATGGCAAAGGGTTTAAAAGTTAAGTCTTATTTGTTATCTAACATGCTGCTTGAGTGTGCAGATTGAAGTCCTAGCAAAGGAATGCTAGACACCTAGCGAAGGAATGCTAGACACTGAAACCCTAAAGTCCTGGCGAAGGACAGCTGGGCACCTAGCGAAGGGCTGCTAGGATACGAAGACCTAGCGAAGGATTGCTAGGCACCGGGCGAAGGACAGCCTGGGATCCAAGACCTAGCGAAGGACTGCTAGGCACCTGGCGAAGGACTGCCAGGATCCGAAGACCTGCCGAAGGACAGCCTGGTATCCAAGACCTGGCAAAGGATCGCTAGGCAAAAGTCCAACCGGAGGAGCCGGTTGGCAACATGTAAATTCTCCTGAGAGGAGTAGGTGAGGATGCGTTCCCCGTCGAGGGAAAAGTAGGCGTCCGTTTGACCTAGGGCTCCATTTCGGAGACCCAAAGTCAGAACCAAGACAGCTAAGGCTGTATAAAACTAATACATTATTGCTCTGTGTTGTTTTGGACTAACCCTGGATGTAGGACTGAAGGAACGAGTGTTACAGCTCAGAAAGCCTCAAAGGAGTGAGGCAGAAGCTGAGTAGGGTGCCCGCAGTGTCCCTGGCGCCCCTAAGGTGAATACAAAACAAGAAGAGCAAAGTACGCTTCGGAAGCTCACTGGACGGGGCGCCCCATGCTCCCGGGCGCCCCCCAGTGCCCAGGGCGCCCCGCACCCAAGCCACCGAAGCGGATAACTCTGATCCAGCCGAGAAGCTCGCTGAAAAGGTCAACCAGGGCACCCCCAGCGTCCCGGGCGCCCCCAGAGACAATCCTCAGCCCTATTCGAGTGGGATAAGGGCTGACCGAGGTAATTCCGGATCGGTTGACACGTGGGGGGGCACCCCCAACGTTCAGGGCGCCCCGAAGTGCTATAAATAGCACCCAACACCAAGGCTTCTCAACAATCAATTCTTCCAACGCATTCACGCTCTTCTACTCCCGTGCTCTGCTCCGGAAACCTCCCGACTCGAGATACAAGCACCGACGACGTCCCTCTGCTCCGAAAATACAATCTACACCGGACGTCGGTAACGAAGAGCTGCTTTTAAGTTTACTGTACTATTCTTGTAATACATTTTGTAAACTATTTTTGCGCACATATAGAATTGCCTGCAGTAAACGGTCAACGACCGTGGGCCTTGGAGTCGGAGCCGACCGCGACTCCGAACCAAGTAAAATCTTAGGGTTCGCGTGTGTTTTACTTTATTTATTTCCGCTGCTAATTCTCTTTTACAAATCCGAACGTTTTATGATATTAACCCCCCTCTATTGTTCTTGTCGATCCAACATGTTACTCGGCTCTCATCCGAGAGTCTCGGTTTCAAGTCTCGACAACGAAAGATATTTTAGGTCAAATTGGTCCGCGATTTTATGTTTAGTCTATCTACCCCCAGAAGAACCTAGTAAATTGTTGTGTGATTTTTTAAAGTCATTTTTATAACACTTTTCAGTCGAACCTGGGGCGACCGATCTGGTTTCACGGAAGTTTTCCATTGGTCGCTAGGCTAAATTAAAAATTGCATGATGTGGGTAGTCCAGACGCACCACATCCCCTAATAGCTCGTCCCATTTGAAGGAAAAATTTCTACAACATGAGTCGTAACTGGGAATTGGACCGCAAGTGTCTGAGCGACAACTTGACATCCTTCCACTATACCATAGCCTCGGAGACTTCAATGACACTAGTGTTCAAGTCTCGGTAACCAAAGATTTTTGGGTCTAATTGGGTTGTGCATTATTTAGCATATATAGCCCAAGAATGACCTAGCAAAATGTTATGCTTTTTTTAAATTCATTTTTATAATACTATTCAATCGAACCTGGGGCGATCACCTTGGTTCCATAGAAGTATTCCATCAGTAGCCAGGGTAAATCGGGAAGCGCTTACAGTAGGTAGTCCTGAAGTCTAACATGCCGTGGCAGCGCATCTCATTTGGAAGAAAAATTTCTACAAAATGTGTTGATACTAGGGATTGAACCATAGGCGTATGAGTGACAACATGGTATCCTTTCGCAGCACCATGGCCTCGGGGGCATCAATGACTTATAATAGATAATATCGATCGTGACTTGGATTAATTCATGCATCCTTCTAATAAACAATTCCATTGTAGTCTAGTTTGATTGGATACTCATTTCTCACCTGAGACTTGGGCACAAGCCATGGGAATGGAAGATTTTTGGATCTAATTAGGCAGTGCATTATGTTTAGCCTGGCCTAAGAAGAACAAAGTAAAATGTTATGTGTTTTTTAAGTCATTTTTTAACACTGTTCAGTCGAACCTGGGATAACCGATCTAGTTCCATAGAAGATTCACATTAGTAATTAAGGTAAATCGGAGAGCGCTCATTGTGGATAGTTCAGAAGCCCAACATCCTATGATTGACCATCTCATTTGGAGAACAAATTCTACAAAATCCGTTGTAATTGGGAATTGGACCACGGGTGCCTGGGTTACAACTTGACATCCTTCCACTACACATAGTGTCTGGGGTATCAATGGCTTATAATAGTTCATATCGACCATGACATGGGTTAATTTATTCATCTATTTAATTAATTATTCCGTTGTAGTCTAGTTGGTTAGGATACTCGACTCTCACTCAAGAGACTCGGCTTCAAGTCCCGGCAATGGAAGATATTTTAGGTGTAATACGGTCGCGCTTTTATATTTAGTCTATCTAGCCCTAGAAGAACCAAGTAAAATGTTGTGTGCTTTTTTAAAGTGATTTTTATAACACTTTTTAGTCGAACCCGGGGCGATCGGTCTGGTTTCATGGAAGTTTCCATTGGACGCTAGGGTAAATCGAAAATTGCATGACACGTACGGTCCAGAAGCACAACATTCCGTGATTTCTCGTCTCATTTGAAGGAAAAATTTCTACAAAATGATTCATTCATCTATTTAATTAATTATTATGTTGTAGTCTAGTTGATTAGGATATTCGGCTCTCACTTGAGAGACCTGCGTTGAAGTCTTAAGAATGGAACATATTTTGGGTCTAATTAGGCTACCCTTTATTTTTAGCCTATCTAGCCTAAGAAAAACCTAGTAAAATCTTGTGTGCTTTTTTAAAGTTATTTTTATAACACTTTGTAGTCGAACCCGGGGTGACTAGTCTGGCTCCACAGATGATTCCCATTCGTCGTTAGGGTAAATCAGAAAGCACATCATGCCGGTGGTCCAGAAGAACAACATCCCGTGATTGCGCATCTCATTTAGAGGAAAATTTTTTACAAAATATGTCGTAACTGGGAATTGGACTGCGGGTGCCTAAGTGACAACTTTACATCCTTCCGCTATACCATAGTCTTGGATGCATCGGTGACTTATTCCATACTAGAAATAATCACAGGAAATCCTTTGATAGCACGGATTCCTATTTATCAATGATATTCCATGATTGAGACAATTGGCTGAATCCTGTGAAACCATTTCATAGAAGTTCATTGATATCTTCTTTTTATAAAGTAAATCCACTTCGATTCTTGAATGATACAAATCACATCTGGTTCTATTGTAACAAATGATTCCCTTTTTATGTGGAAAAGACCCGTATCAATAATTATGATCCTACATATGGGCAATTCCTTACTATCTTGTTCATTCACAACAAAATATTTTCTTCGTGCGTCGGTAAAAAAAAATAAATTTTTGGGGAGAGAGAGACTATTTTGCCAATCAAGTCACAGGTATCTAACATATTTATACCTGCAAGATATTTTGGGTCTAATTAGTCTACCCTTTATTTTTAGCCTATCTAGCCTAAGAAACACCTAGTAAAATGTTGTGTGCTTTTTAAAGTAATTTTTATAACACTTTTTAGTCGAACTCGAGGCGACTAGTCTAGTTCCATGAAAGTTTCTCATTGGTCGCTAGGGTAAATCGGAAAGTGCATCATGCGGGTGGTCCAAAAGAACAGCGTCCCGTGATTGTGCCTCTCTTTTGGAGGAAAAATTTTTACAAAATGCGTTGTAACTGGGAATTGGACCACGGGTGTTAAGGCAATCAGCCCAAGAATGATCGGGAAGATCATGGTTTTGATGTGTGTGCCAATAAGTTTAAGATTAGAGTGTTATGTTGTATTTGATATGTGTGATTGAGTTTGCAGGACTTGGAGAATCACACGTGGAAAACATATCCGAGGGACAAGAGCCGAGGGAGGAGAGCTCCAAGGGCAAGCCGGAAAGTGGACTTCAAGGGCACACGTGAAGGGTGGCATGGAGGCAAGCCAAGGAAGTCTTGTGTTCGCATCCGAGTGACGATAGCTAGAGGAAGAAGACTTCAAGGGGCAAGGCAAGGGAGCATACCTGAAGGCATACGTGAAGGAGAGTGTTTTGAGTGATTGTAAGTGAGTTGAGAGGCTGGGCAGTCGACTGGCCAGAGGGCAGTCGACTGCCAAAACTCACAGAGACTTTTCAGCCTCGGACCAGTCGACTGCCCCAGGGGCAATCGACTGGTAACCCCCCAAAACTAGGCGTTGGCTGACTTTTATTGCTAGGCCAGTCGACTGCCCCAAGGGCAGTCGACTGGTGCGGGTCTGGATTGCTTGCGAAGTTGTCCTGTTCTCTTATAAAAAGGGGACTTTTTCCACACGTGAACGGTACAGTTTTTTACTGTAACGAAGTTCTGTTCGTGCGACTAGTCTTCAGATCTTCTTCTCGTTCTTTATCGAATCTTGTAAAGAGGAAGAAGACACTTTTGTAAAGGTTTCTCCACCTTGAAGGAGACTTTTCATAGTGGAGGTGGAGTACTCGTGTGGATCATTGGATTAGTCACCCGTTCGGGTGGATACCAAGTAAATCCTCGTTTTAGCGTTGTTCTTATTATTTTTCATTATATTTTTGTATTGCGCTAACAATTTTGTAGAGAATTTGACAAAGTGCTATTCACCACCCCTCTAGCAAATGCAAGCGATCTATCAATTGGTATCAGAGCTAGTTCACTTCGGTAGAAATCACCGTCGACCAGAGTAAAGAAAATGGCGTTTCAAGAGGGTTACAATACTGCACGGCCTCCATTCTTCGACGGGAATGACTTCACATACTGGAAAGGTAGAATGCAATACTACTTGATGAATGATATTGAAAACTGGATAAGTGTTGCAGATGGATTTGATGCACCCGTCGACGAAAGAGGAGAGTCACTACCTATGAGAACATGGTCGAAGGAAATTATGAAGTGTTGGTGACGAGATGGCTAGAGAGGGGGGGGTGAATATAGCCAACACTTTCTCTTTGAGAACTTAGCAAGTTTTCTGCACTTAGCTTATCAGTAGCACAGCGGAAGAAGCAAAGGAAAAACAAAACAGTGCAGTAAACTAAAAACAAAGATGAAAGCTAATAACCACAGCTACCAAGATCGCTAACAAGAGGGTTTACAAGGTTCGGGGATAACTTGCCCCTACTCCTTGGCGTGCCCTTAAGGTGGGCGATCCCTTGATCGTCGGCAGATCAAGCCCCGGTGATCACCGGATATAAAGCAACCTCCTTCTCGGTGGAGAAACCTCTCCACAGCGTTTCAATCAGATAAATGTTTAAGCTCAATGAAACAACAAGAAAGATCTTACTCAAACACCCAGCAAAGAGAAGAACGCAGCAAGCTTCCTTGAGCTCCACCCTTCTTTGTGTTTTCCCACTGTCGGACTCCAAGCCTCTCGTTCTCTCCTTCAAGTGCTCGAGTAATGGATGATTGCTTCTCGATAGCTTGCTCAGAATGATGGAAACTTCAAGAACACAGCAAGCTTGATGTGGAGAACTCAAGGCACAGGAACTCAAAAACACAAGCTGTAAGCTTTCGAATGCTTCTCTCTACTTCCACCAAGCTGTCTCCCGTTCCTTTTTGTTTCTCCGCCAAGCATCAAGTGACCTCATCTCCAGCAGCCTCCAGCTGCCTCACTGCCAACGCCAGCTACACTGAACCCTTACTGAACTTCCTGAGCTCCCTCAGCCAAGCTTCAGTCAGCGGCTTCAGTCCTGCAGCTCCAGCCGTTGCAACCTGAGTGGAGAAATAGACAAACCTGCTCCAAGGAAAGCCCCCTTTGACTTCTCCTTGAGTGTTTGAATCCTCCCCTGTCACCTGCAGCTTAGTCAGAATATTAGAGCAGTATATCACACAGTAAATCAAGTATCAGTGGCAACCATCAGCGAATCGGATACGGTCAGACGCGATCAGAGCGTCTGACAGTGCAATTTGAATTAAAGTGATCGGTCACCCGACCGATCAGAGCGACTCCTGATCGGTCACGAGACCGATCAGGCTAGGTCTAGTCCGATCAGGCTAGAGCCTGATCGGTCCCCAACGCTCAATCAGAAATCGCGATTTCTTTGTGACTTCTCCTGGATCGATCACCGGACCGATCCCAGGTTGTGGATCGATCACCCGAACGATCCACCCCTTTCTTGGGCGATTTCTAAGCTTCGCAGTCCAGACCTCCTGATCGGTCACCAGACCGATCAGGCAGCCTCCTGATCGGTCACCAGACCGATCAGATCATGACCAGACCGATCAGGCTAGAGCCTGATCGATCATAGTGAGGAACCTGTGATGCTTGATCGTTCTCCGGAACGATCTGTACAGTGATCCTGATCGGTCACCCGACCGATCAGGAGCAGTTTAGCAGGGGAACTCAACCTCACTGCTTGCTCCCTGATCGGTCACCAGACCGATCAGGAGCCAGTCAATCGGTGAAACGCATACTCCCTGATCGGTCACCAGATCGATCAGGAGTAGCACAGTAGGTTCCCAACCTCACTGTGTGCTCCCTGATCGGTCACCCGACCGATCAGTCATCGCTGGATCGGTCACCAGACCGATCCACGAAGGAGCAGCGTGCCAGAATCCCTGATCGATCACCAGACCGATCCAGGGACTCAAACTCAGCCCTCCAAGCTAAGTTTCCATCCACCTTAGCCCTCCAAGCTAAGGATTTTCCATCTAACTCTCCAAGTTGGGAATTTGCACCTAACCCTCCAAGTTAGGACTTTTCACCTAGCCCTCCAAGCTAGGACTTTTCACCCTACCCTTCCGAGTTAGAACTTCATCCAACCTAGCCCTCCAAGCTAGGCACCTGACCCTCCAAGCCAGGACTTTTTCACCTAATTCTCCAGGATGGGAATTTGCGCCTAACCCTCCAAGTTAGGACTTTTCACCTAGCCCTCCAAGCTAGGACTTTTCACCCAACCTTTCCGAATTAGGACTTTTCCAACACCTAGCCCTCCAAGCCAGGACTTTTCAACACCTAACCCTCCAGGTTAGGATTTTCCAGCACCTAGCCCTCCAGACTAGGATTTTCAACACCTAACCCTCCAGGTTAGGATTTTCCAACACCTAGCCCTCCAGACTAGGATTTTCCATACCATGCCTGATCCCCGATCAGGACTTAATCATAATTAATAATCATCCACCTAAACTTAAATCGGTGTTAACACCAAAACAACAATCAGGGCCAGACTGCATCAACAATCTCCCCCTTTTTATTGTTTGACAACCCGATCTAAGTTTAGGGATCTCAATCAATATTTTTCAACTTTAGAATCATAGGGGAATCCAGATCCTCCCCCTACAACATGATCATCCTAAACTTAACCAATCCACACTCTCCCCCTTTGTCGAACACCGAAAAAGGGGCTAGAAGGGCTGTTAATATTAAAACAAACTCCCCCTCAACCCTCGGGGTATCCCAAATCAACAAAGATGTGATAGGTTGTTGGATAACCATACGAACACATGTGAAAAAGATATAGCAAGACATAGCAATCACATGCATCATATCAACACGAATTATTAACTCGCAAAGCATGCCATAACATGTATATGTATCAGGTAGACATGGCATTACAAGCATGAGCATGGCAGTGTAGCAAACATGCAGATCATAGTCATATAAACAGCATGGCATCAACAATCGGCATACTATCATGAGAGAAAAACATAATCATGGCAATATAGCACAATTTCAAATAGTAGTCATCATAGCATCAACAAACAGTAACATCCTAAGCAAGATAGAGCAGACAAAAGTCAGGATGTACACAGCCATCAAAAACATCAAACACGAACACAGAGCGGTCAATCGTCAGCTGGATCATCGTCCGAATCATCAATGTAGACGATATCTCCTGGTGAAGGGCCACTGGGAGATGCACCATCAGGAAATGTATGATGATACCATTCTTCATACCATCTGTCCTGGAAGGAGTGCATCTTGCGGAGGCAATCGGCCCTTGAATGATTGGAAGATCATGGTTTTGATGTGTGGGCGAATAGGTTTAAAGTTAGAGTGTTGTGTTGTATTTGATATGTGTGATTGAGTTTGCAGAACTTGGAGAATCACACTTGGTGGACCTATCCGAGGGACGAGAGTCGAGGGAGGAGAGCTCCAAGGGCAAGCCGGGAAGTGGACTTCAAAGGGCACACGTGAAGGGTGGCATGGAGGCAAGCCAAGGGAAGGCTTGCGTGCGCATTCGAGGGACGATAGCTAAAGGAAGAGGACTTCAAAGGGCGAGCCAAGGGAGCAGACCTGAAGGCACACGCGAAGGAGAAGGTTCGGAGTGGCTGGAACTGAGCTGGGAGGCAGGGCAGTCGACTGGCCCAGAGGCAGTCGACTGCCAAAACTCCCAGAAAGTTCGCAGCTTCGGACCAGTCGACTGGCCAAGGGGCAGTCGACTGGTACACCCCAAAACTAGCCGTTGGCTAGCTGTTTGCTAGCCGTTGACTAACCGTTGGAAGGCATTTAATGTCGGGGCAGTCGACTACCATCTGGGCAGTCGACTGGTGCGAGTCTGGACAGACTGCGAATCTATCCTTTTCACCTATAAAAGGAGGCCTCGTTACACGTGTCTGTACGGTTCCGTACAGTAACGAAGTGCTGCCAAATTGTAGAGTAAATTCTTGCTTCCTTCATTGTATTTCTACATCTGTAAAGAGGAAGCATTTGCTGTGAAGGTTTCTCCACCTCAAGGAGACTTTTCGATAGTGAAAAGTGGTGCTCGCGGCGTGGATCCTTGGACTAGTCACCCATCTGGGTGGATACCAAGTAACTGAAAGTGTTAGCATTGTTTCTGTATTTCTTTTATATATTATTTCCGCTGCGCTAACAAGACTGCAGAGTTCAAGATCCGAAAAAGTGCATTCACCCCCCCCTCTGCACGCCACATCGATCTTTCAGTTGGTATCAGAGCCGGTGCGTTTTGGAAGATCTAACAATCAACCAGAACATCTGAAATGACGTTTCAAGAGGGATACTCCACCGCACGACCACCGTTCTTCGACGGCAACGACTTCGCGTACTGGAAAGGTAGAATGCAATACTATCTTATGAATGACATAGAGACTTGGATAAGTGTTGCAGATGGCTTCGAGGCGCCCGTCGATGAAAGAGGAGATCCTACACCCATGAGAACATGGTCCAAAGAAGTGATGAAGAGGGCGCAATCAAATGCCAAGGCCACTACTACACTGCAGTGCGGGCTCTCTAAGGAGCAACTGAACAAAGTGGGGCCATTCAAGAGCGCCAAAGAGCTATGGGACAAGTTGGCAGAACTGAACGAGGGGTCAAACGAGTTCAGAAGAGCCAAGAAGGACTTGTTGGTGGCCCAACTGCAATCACTCTCCATGAAGAGCAACGAGACAGTCAGTCAGCTGCATGGAAGGGTAAAGGAAGTGATCAACGAGCTCCATGTAATTGGAGAGAAAATCGAAAATCGGGATATCGTCAGGTATGTCTTACAAGCCTTCCCGAGAACCACCCTGTGGGCATCCATGGTCGATGCTTACAAGGTATCGAGGGATTTATCCTTAGTCAAATTAGACAATTTATTTTGTGAATTTGAACTGCACGAGCAAGCTAATATTTCGGCAAAAGAGAAAGGTATTGCTTTTGTTGCAGAGAAAGAGAAGAAGAGGAGAAAGGAGAAGAAGAAGGTGATCTACTCATCATCCTCGGACTCGGAGGAGTCAAGCGCCTCCATGGACAGTGACCAAGAGGCCTTTATGGTAAGGAAATTTCGTAAGGCATTTAAAAGTTTTTCTAACAAATCATATGCTAGAAAAGGGGCCAAAGGTAAGGGTAAGGCCAAGGAGATCATATGCTACAACTGTCACCAAGAGGGACATATGAAGAACGAATGTCCCCAGTTGAAGAAGAGGGAGGACAAGAAAGAAGAGAAGAAGAAGAATGACAAGAAGAAGTCAAAGGGAAAGGAGAAGAGTGCCACGAACCTCAAGGCGACCTGGGACGATCCCTCATCCTCAGAGGAAGAAGAAGAGCAAGTCTCCCACTTCGCTCTTATGACACAAGATGGTTCAGATTCTTCAGACGATGAACGGAGCTCAAGCAGTGAAGATGAGAGCTCCTCCACCTTATCATCATCAGAGTCAAAGGCTTCGGTAAGTGAGGTATACCACTTACCCTCTTCTACCTTAGTGAAAATTATTTCTAGCACAAACATGGATTTAGCTAAGGCTAGAAGTAGAATTAAGGATCTTAAGGAAGAAATTGCCATGCTTAGAGTAGAAGCTATTAAACTCAAGAATTTGCATGCTAGCTCCACCTCTTCAGATGTTTCACATATTGAAATTGAAAATAAGGAGTTAAGGAAACAAGTAGATGACCTCACAAAGGCCCTTAGAAAATTCCAAGTAGGATCAAGTAACCTTGACATGATCATAAACAGTCAAAGGGCTGTATATAACAAGGCCGGATTAGGTTATAGGCCTAAGACCAAGGAGGTAGCTTTTGTTTCACTTACCGGTAGGATTGGTGCATCTAGGAGATTAGAGGCTAGGGGAACCACCAAGAAGGCATGGGTACCTAAGAAATTTTTAAATGATGCTTATGGATCTAAGATTTGGGTACCAAAAGAGTATGTTTTCCTTGTTGTCTAGGTAAAGGTGAAGGAGGCCCCAACCTCGTGGATAGTAGATAGTGGATGCTCAAGACACATGACCGGGGATGTGAGCAAGTTCACCACTATTAGCTACCTAAGAGAAGGAACGGTCTCTTTTGGAAACAGTGGAAAGTTAAGGATCATTGGTAGGGGCACAATTGAGGTATCTCCCAATATTTCGATTCATAAGGTACTCTTGATTAAGGATATGAAGTTTAATTTATTAAGTGTAAGTCAATTATGTGATGCCGGGTTTAGAGTAGAATTTCATGCTAAGAAATGTGTAATTAGACATAATGAATCAAACACTATCATATTAGAAGGGTTTAGAGAGGCAAACTTATATTATCTTGATCTATCTTATGCTACTAACAATGTTGTTAAGTGTCTCATGTCCAAAGAAGAAGAAGGGTGGTTATGGCACCAGAGACTTGGACACGTCAACATGAGGAACATTACAAGAGTGGCCAAGGAAGAATTGGTGAAGGGGCTCCCAATGATCAAGTACAAAAAGAACAAGTTATGTGATGCATGTCAAGAGGGTAAGCAATCCAAAGCATCACACAAAGGTAAAACCTTAAGTACCACTTCTTTGCCCTTAGAACTTTTACATATAGACTTGTTTGATTGTCATAGTACTCCATCACTTGTAGGGAGTAAGTATTGCTTAGTGATAGTGGATGACTTTTCTAGGTTCACTTGGGTCCATTTCATGAAACATAAGGATGATACCCTAAATATATTTATAGGTTTTAGCAAAAGGGTAGAAAATGAAAAGAATACCAAAATAAACCGAATTAGAAGTGACCATGGTGGGGAGTTCCAAAACGCTAACTTCACACAATTTTGTGTTGAAAATGGATACAAGCATGAGTTTTTATGCCCTAGGACTCCTCAACAAAATAGGGTAGTTGAGAGGAAAAACCGAGCCCTACAAGAAGCCGCTAGGACTATGCTTAATGCATACTCTCTTCCTAGCTACTTTTGGGCCGAAGCGGTTAACACCGCTTGCTATATTCAAAACCGAGTATTAGTACATAGGTTTTTAGGAAAAACACCCTTTGAACTTTGGAATGGAAGGGTACCCCAAGTCCACTATTTTAGGGTCTTTGGATGTAAAGCTTACATCTTAAACACCAAAGACGACCTAAGAAAATTTGAATCAAAGGCCGATGAAGGAATCTTAGTAGGGTATTCATTGACTAGTAGGGGTTATAGAGTGTACAACAAGAGGACAAAAGTGATTGAGGAGTCCTCAAATGTCAAATTTGATGAAACCACTAGTACCTACCCTAGGAATGCCTCAATTGATAAGGATATAGAAGAGGTCCAACCCCTTGCCCAAAGACTTCAAGACCTACAATTGGAGGGCAATGATCAAGGGGGAGTAAGAAGTACCCTAGAGGATGAGGAAGAAGGAGTAAATGAACCTACAACCTCTAGACCCTTGAGACATCATCATGATCATCCCATTGACCAAATTGTAGGTGATGTCACTCAAGGAGTAAGGACTAGGTCATACTTTAGGGATCAGACTAGCCAAATAGCTCTAATCTCCCAATTAGAACCAAAGACCATTGATGAAGCATTGGGAGATGTTGATTGGGTGTTGGCCATGCAAGAAGAGCTAAACCAATTTGAGAGGAGTGAAGTTTGGGAGTTAGTTCCTAGACCCACCGATTGTACCATTGTAACCACGAGATGGGTCTTTAGAAACAAATTAGATGACCAAGGCAAAATCACTAGGAACAAGGCTAGACTAGTAGCTAGGGGCTTTAACCAAGTTGAGGGACTAGATTACGATGAGACCTACGCCCCCGTAGCTAGGCTAGAATCAATTAGAATTCTATTAGCCTATGCCGCTCACATGGGTTTCACACTTCACCAAATGGATGTGAAGTCAGCATTCTTAAATGGGATCATTAAGGAAGAGGTTTATGTAGAACAACCCCCCGGGTTTGAGGACCCTAACCTTCCAAGACATGTGTTCAAATTAAGAAAAGCCTTGTATGGATTGAAACAAGCACCCCGGGCTTGGTATGAGAGGCTTTCTTCGTTCTTAGTGTCTAAGGAGTTTAGAAGAGGAACAATTGACCCTACATTGTTCCTAAAATCTAAGGATAAGGACATATTTGTTGCCCAAGTCTATGTAGACGATATCATTTTTGGGTCAACAAATAATGACTTCCTACAAGAATTCATCAAGTGTATGGAAGATGAATTTGAGATGAGTCTTGTAGGAGAGTTAACCTTTTTCTTAGGCCTTCAAGTTAAGCAAACTAATGAAGGTACACATGTATTTCAAACCAAATATGCTAAGGAGATGCTAAAGAAATTTGGTTTAGAACATGCTAAGGAAGCATCTACACCCATAGGAACTAATGTAAAAATGGATAGTGATCTTGAAGGCAAAATGGTAGACTCTAAACAATATAGGAGCATGATTGGTAGCCTCCTATACCTAACCGCTAGTAGACCCGACATACTTTTTGCGGTAGGTATGTGTGCTAGGTACCAATCTTGTGCAAAAGAGTCCCATTTAATTGTGGTCAAAAGGATCCTAAGGTATGTGAAAGGAACCCTAAATGTCGGACTTTGGTATCCTAGAACCCAAAATCTTGACCTAATTGGATACACCGACTCGGACTATGCGGGTTGCAAGTTAGATAGGAAGAGTACAAGTGGAGGGTGTCAATTTCTTGGGTCTTCATTAGTTAGTTGGAGTAGTAGGAAACAACCATGCGTTGCCCTATCCACAACGGAAGCAGAATATGTGGCAATGGGTGGATGTGTTTCCCAACTCCTTTGGATCATGCACACCTTAGAGGACTATGAGCTACATTACACCAAGGGCAAAGTCTTGTGCGATAATGTAAGCACAATCAACCTAACTAAAAATCCGGTTCACCATTCTAGAACAAAACACATTGAAGTGAAACATCATTTCATTAGAGACCATGTGGCAAGGGGAGACATAGAATTACACTATGTTGAATCAAAGTCGAACTTAGCCGATATCTTTACCAAACCTCTTCCCGAATCGGAGTTTTCATCCTTAAGAAGAGGCCTTGGAATGTGTTTTGTAGAAGTATAGAATGAACTTGGAGACCTTAGCTTTGAAAAAGGTGCTTGATCCATTAGTGTGATACATTTGGCTCACTTGTGCTTGTGGTACATTGTTGGACCATTAAAAGTATCAAAATATCAAAACTAGACCAACTATGGGGGAGGCAAGTGTTTAATCAATGGATGCCTTGCCAAAGAACATAGTTGGACATTTTAAACCTTTGAAAACCATTTTATGTTTTACATAATGTGCCATGTTTTTAAAAGTCATATATTTGCAAATTTGGTTTCAAAGTTTGGTACAAAATGTAGTAGTTTTCATAGCTTTTGGGTTTTTATCAAAAGTCATGCATGTTTGAAAATTTATATGGTTTAATATTTTTCCCTGATAGAGTATAATATTTCAAACATGCATGCAAAATTTTACAATTTTTGAAATTTTCTGGAATTTTCTAGGAGTTTATGAAATTCGACAGAAAACCTGTAAAATCAGACTGATAGCGTATCAGTCGACTGCCCCATGGGCAGTCGACTGGCATGCCTGTTTTTCAGCACTGTGAGAAATTTCAGAAATCAATAATTCTCACATTTGATGCCATAGGGTTTGGTTGCTTGAGGCAATCATTTTGATGGTGTCAAAGGGGGAGAATGGGTAGTTTAAGTTAGAATTTTGACTTAAAATGGATGATTTTAGGTATTTTGACTAACTTAGACCTTGAAAGGTTAAAAGTTGGAGAGAAGACATGGATTAAGGGGGAGGTACCTCTTAGGTTCGGATATGTCTTACATTCTTATTGATGGTGTTAAGTGGAAACTTAACTTGGAATGTGATTAGAATTGAAACTGTGGAGAGGACATAGGTTAAGGGGGAGGTTGCCTCTTAGGGTTATTATGTCTCACAATGTTTCAATTGCTATCTTTTGCTATTACTATTGCTGCTATTTATCTCTAACTTTAACTTATTGCCACACATCAAAAAGGGGGAGATTGTTGAGGCAATCGCCCTTGAATGATTGGAAGATCATGGTTTTGATGTGTGGGCGAATAGGTTTAAAGTTAGAGTGTTGTGTTGTATTTGATATGTGTGATTGAGTTTGCAGGACTTGGAGAATCACACTTGGTGGACCTATCCGAGGGACGAGAGCCGAGGGAGGAGAGCTCCAAGGGCAAGCCGGGAAGTGGACTTCAAAGGGCACACGTGAAGGGTGGCATGGAGGCAAGCCAAGGGAAGGCTTGCGTGCGCATCCGAGGGACGATAGCCAAAGGAAGAGGACTTCAAAGGGCGAGCCAAGGGAGCAGACCTGAAGGCACACGCGAAGGAGAAGGTTCGGAGTGGCTGGAACTGAGCTGGGAGGCAGGGCAGTCGACTGGCCCAGAGGCAGTCGACTGCCAAAACTCACAGAAAGTTCGCAGCTTCGGACCAGTCGACTGGCCAAGGGGCAGTCGACTGGTACACCCCAAAACTAGCCGTTGGCTAGCTGTTTGCTAGCGTTGGCTAGCCGTTGGAAGGCATTTAATGCCGGGGCAGTCGACTGCCATCTGGGCAGTCGACTGGTGCGAGTCTGGACAGACTGCGAATCTGTCCTTTTCACCTATAAAAGGAGGCCTCGTTACACGTGTCTGTACGGTTCCGTACAGTAACGAAGTGCTGCCAAATTGTAGAGTGAATTCTTGCTTCCTTCATTGTATTTCTACATCTGTAAAGAGGAAGCATTTGCTGTGAAGGTTTCTCCACCTCAAGGAGACTTTTCGATAGTGAAAAGTGGTGCTCGCGGCGTGGATCCTTGGACTAGTCACCCATCTGGGTGGATACCAAGTAACTGAAAGTGTTAGCATTGTTTCTGTATTTCTTTTATATATTATTTCCGCTGCGCTAACAAGACTGCAGAGTTCAAGATCCGAAAAAGTGCATTCACCCCCCCTCTGCACGCCACATCGATCTTTCACATCTCAGAGACATCAGAGGCTAAAGCATCGAGACGGTGATCAAAAGTCTGAAACTTTGAGCGGACCTCCTGTCGCCAGAGCTCAGAGATATGCAATTCGTGCTGCAGCAACCGCTCTAACTCCGCAATCTGCCATCGAAGGTCAGGAGCCCACTCATCATAATCATCTATATCAGCGGGCTGCTCCTGGGAATGGGCTGCTCCTGGAAACTCCCCCATGTGTCTCTGATTCTTCCAACGCAACCCTCATGATCCGACAACAATACCAGACTGGGCCAGCATGCGACGATCAAGTCGGCAGTCCTGTCGCACCATAGGTACCGTACGACCCTGTGAGACATCGATCCCAGCGGACTGCAGCCAGGCAGTGATGATATGACCGAATGACATATATATCGTCTGACCATACCTCAGACCATGAACAATGATGGAGAAATAGATGGACGGTGCTATGTCAAAATCTAACTGCAGATGCATCCCGTAAAGCATCAGGCAGTGGAATGGATGGATCTCATCAAGATGCTTTGACGTAGTTGGAAGAAGACAATTTGTGATAATCTTAAACAGAACATAATCAATGGGAGATAGATGGAGAGCAGGAAACGTGGGAAATGTATGGGTGTGCGCACCAGAACCCCGTGGCCTGGGGTGGCCTAGAAAATGCTCATAGATGGAGTCAGGAGTGACTCCAGTAAAGGGGACAGGAAGAGGGTCAGGAAGATATGGATAAAGCGAAAAATCATTCTCGGAGCGACGACAACCCAGAAACATAGTGAAGGACGATAGGGTAAAGTCAAGATCGACACCGGTGACACGGGTCCGCCACCCCGTGCCCTCCCCATTGGCCAGATTATTGTAGAATTCCGAGACCAAATCAACATTGATTGGCCTTTCTAAGAAAAGGATGTTTTGAAGCTCATAGTACTCAATGATTCCTCTCACCGTAGGACAATGTTCATAAACAAAAGTTTGGTCCACTGACCGACATGGCATTAGTTTGAAGTTGTGCCAATGAAATTCTAGGGCATAGAGAATGTTCTGAAATCTAGGATGCGGGGGAGATGGAGGCCTCGTAGGAGGTGTAGAAGACGAAGGGCCTTTGCCCTTAGAACAATCCTCCATAGGTTCCTTACCCTTGGAAGACTTTCTATAGGAGGTTGAATTGGTCATGACACAGAATTCAATTTATTTGATAAGATCGATCATACAAAACAAGAATTGATCATATAAGATGATACCCAATCAAAAGGTAGATAAAATTGATCATAGACATAAGGTGAGAAAGTAGGGTCACGGGCAAAGGATCACGGCACAACAGCAAGAACAAGAGCAAAACATGGTTAGCTTCACAAACACATATTATAGATTGATTCGAATGAAAAACCAAAGCAAGAACTTACTTTGGTGCCATTGGAGTAGTTCCTGGAGGTCGAGAGCAAAAACCTTGCGCGGAAGAGGGGGTCGCGGCGCAAGAGATGGTCGCAGAATGTTTCTGCGAGAGAGGAACGTGCACAGGACTCCGAGAATCCTTCACACTTACGCTCACACGAGGAAGAAGAACAAGAGGAGAGCCTTCTTGCACACACGGGGTCGCGCAAAGGGTTTTTCGGCGCTAGGGTTCGGGAGATGAGGGTGTTTGGCGAAGTTAATCGGTTGGTGGATCGATCCACCAACCAGAATTTAATGCGTTTGAACGGATCACCGTTCGATCTGATCGCACCCAGACCGATCAGGCTATAGCCTGATCGGACTGGCCCGGTCCTGATCGGTCGGATGACCGATCAGACGCGATCCTGATCGGTCGGTTGACCGATCAGGATACGAACAGTAGGGTCTAGAGGAAAACTGCTGGGCTCCCTGATCGGTCTGTGGACCGATCACCATAGGGTGCCAGATCGGTCCAGGGACCGATCCGGGCTAGCTCAGTACACTTAGTCAAATTCCGGAAGATCACGGCTTGCCTCGCTGATCGGTCTGTGGACCGAACACCACAGGAAGAAGCCAGATCGGTCCAGGGACCGATCAGCCCTATGCCTGATCGGTCCGGTGACCGATCAGGGTTCCTGGTATTCCCTGATACGAACTGAAATGTTCAGTTTCAGAATTTCTTAAACTTTCCAACGAGATCTGATGAATTTTATCGAACTTGGACATGATTTCCTGACTAAAATTGATCCCTTAACAAGAATCAAAGGTCCTTATAGGTTCAACAATCACTTTGACCCATACAAATGGAGTCAAACTCAATCAACAATCAATCAAGCAAAATCAATCAAGTTTGAGTCAAATCCAATGTTCCAATCAAGTTTCCTTGATTGGAATGTCCAAGTATGATCAAGGAGCCATATACACATATGTTATGCAATGGTTTTCCTCATACTTGGTCACCACCGTGATTATTATCTCGTCAACTTAATTTCTCAAGGGATGCATTGACATTTTGAGAAATTGAGTTGATCCTAACATCTCACCCCATGTCTAGCAAACAAAAATTTTTGGTAAACCTTATAGTTTGTGTGAGATGTCCCCAAAGTTACCCAATTGATTCCCCAACAATTTCGAAATAATCATGAAGGGTTTTGAATGCAATTTGAAAATCATGAAGCGCGACACATTCCCAATTCCCGTCTTAGGAAACTAAATTCATTTTCGGGAAGTGGTTTAGTGAAAATGTCAGCTAGGTTTGACTTGGACTCTACATGAGAGAGTATGATGTTCCCCTAGTTACATGATCCCTAATGAAGTGGTGTCTTACTTCAATATGTTTTGTCCTAGAATGATGGACTGGATTCTTGGTTAAGTTAATTGTGCTAATGTTATCACATAACACTTGCACACCCTTGTAACTCAATCCATAGTCCTCTAAGGTATGAATCATCCACAACAATTGCGATACACTCTCTCCCATGGCGATATATTCTGCCTCGGTAGTGGAAAGAGCAACACAATGTTGCTTCCGACTCGACCAACTTACTAAGGACGAACCTAAGAATTGGCAGCCCCCACTAGTGCTTTTCCGGTCCAACTTACATCCAGCGTAGTCGGAATCCGTATAGCCAATCAAGTCAAAAGATTCGGTACGGGGATACCAAAGACCTACACCAATTGTGCCCTTGAGATATCTCAAAATTCGCTTAACAGCAATTAAATGAGAATCCTTGGCACAAACTTGATACCTAGCGCACATACCTACAGCAAATAGTATATCTGGTCGACTGGCTGTGAGGTATAGCAGACTACCTATCATGCTTCGATATTGAGTTAGATCAACGGGTTTACCACTCTCATCATTGTCTAATCTTGTGTTTGTAGCCATGGGAGTGGTTACCTCTTTTGATTCACTCATATTGAATTTTCGAAGCATTTCCTGTGTATACTTTGATTGGTGCACATGGATACCATCGCGAGTTTGCTTGATTTCAAGTCCAAGGAAGAAAGTCAACTCTCCCACTAGACTCATTTCAAACTCACTCTCCATGTGTCCAATGAACTCATTTAAATAGCCCCTATTGTTTGAGCCACAAATTATGTCATCGACATATACTTGGGCTACAAATATATTGTCACCATCTCTTCGTAGAAATAGTGTAGGGTCTATTTGACCTCTAACGAAGCCCTTCTCAACTAGGAATGTCGACAACCGCTCATACCAAGCCCGGGGTGCTTGTTTAAGGCCATAAAGTGCCTTTTTGAGCTTGAACACGTGGTTTGGAAATTCGGTACTCTCAAACCCCGGAGGTTGTTCGACATAGACCTCTTCTTTAATCAAACCATTTAGAAAGGCCGATTTGACGTCCATTTGATATAATTTGAAACCACGATGTGCTGCAAATGCTAGCATCAATCGGATGGACTCTAATCGTGCCACAGGAGCATAAGTCTCATCATAATCAAGGCCTTCAACTTGACTGTAGCCCTTAGCTACCAAGCGTGCCTTGTTTCTAATGATTTCTCCCTTATGGTTCAATTTGTTCTTGAAGACCCATTTGGTTCCAATAATGGAGGTCTTCTTGGGTCTAGGGACTAAGTCCCAAACTTGACTCCTCTCGAATTGACCTAGTTCATCTTGCATTGCAATGATCCAATCGGGATCATTTAATGCTTCATCAATTTTCCTAGGTTCAATTTCAGAAATTAGGGCAACTTCATTAGCCTCATTCCGGAAGAATGATCTAGTCCTAACCCCTTGATGGATGTCTCCAACAATTTGGTCTTGGGGATGACTAGAGGCTAATCTAGTTTGCCTAGGAGTTGGTGGTGCTTCTTGAACAGGTTCACTAGACACAAGTTCAGCCTCAGGATCCGGCTGATCAGTGGGTTGTCTAGGTTCACCGTCATCAGACTCATCACCATCAACAACACTTGGAGTTTCATTCAAACTTAGTCTCCTAAGTTCGAGTTGAACTCCTTCTACATTTTCTGATTGGTCAATTGATTTCGGAATTTCTTCAAAAACCACATCAGAAGACTCTTCAACTAATCTAGACTTCTTGTTGTAGACTCGGTAGGCTTTGCTAACGAGGGAGTACCCGACTAGTATCCCTTCATCAGCCTTTGCCGTGAACTTTCCAAGATGATCCTTGGTGTTTAGGATGAATACCTTACAACCAAACACCCTAAGGTGTTTAACCGTAGGTGGTTTCCCAAACCAAAGTTCATGGGGAGTCTTTCCTAGAAACCTATGAATCAGGACTCTGTTTTGCACATAGCAAGCTGTATTTACAGCTTCGGCCCATAAGTAACTCGGGAGTGAGTACTCATTGAGCATGCTTCGTGCAGCCTCTTGAAGTACACGGTTCTTTCTCTCTACAACACCATTTTGTTGTGGTGTTCTAGGAGTAGAGAACTCATGCTTATAACCTCTATCTTGACAAAATTCTAAAAACCTTTGATTTTGAAATTCACCTCCATGATCACTTCTAATTGTCTTAATGGTTGATGATTTTTCATTTTCAACTCTTCTACAAAAAGAAATGAAAGTATCTAAGGTTTGGTCCTTATATTTCAAAAAGTAAGTCCATGTGTATCTAGTAAAATCATCAATGATAACAAAGCAATATCTACTTCCATTCAATGATATGATAGTACTACAATCAAATAGATCCATGTGAAGTAAATCTAAAGCATTGGAAGTACTCACAGTGCTTTTACCTTTATGTGCAGATTTTGTTTGCTTACCCATTTGACATGCATCACAAAGTCTATCTTTCTCATACTTGATGCTTGGTAAGCCTCGGACTAGTCCCTTGTTGGCCAACTTCCGGATGTTCTTCATGTTGACATGTGCTAGCCTCCGGTGCCAAAGAGTGGACTCTTCTTCTTTTGACATGAGACACTTAGCAAAAGCATTAGTAGCACTTTTAAATGAAACTTGATAAATATTGTCTACTCTTGCTCCTACTAGTACCGTGTCCAAGGTGTCATTTTGTCTAACTAGACATTGACTTGGTTGGAAGTCAATTGTGTAACCCGTGTCACACAATTGACTGACACTTAGGAGATTAAATTTCATCCCCTTGACTAGAAGGACATTTGAGATTCTAAGACATTCGGATATTTGAATGTCTCCTATTCCTATGACCTTAAGACTACCATTGTTACCAAATGATACATTACCTCTACTTTTCTTGTGAAGTGTGGTAAACAATGATCTATCCCCGGTCATGTGTTTGGAGCATCCACTATCAACGAACCACGTTGATAGGTGCTCCCCCTCAATCATAACCTACACAATTCGAAAAATAGAAGTTTTAGGTACCCAAACCTTGGGACCTAAAGCATCAACTAAACATGACTTAGGCACCCATGCCTTGACAACTTTCTTTTGAGTCTTGGGTGTCCTAGATTGTCTCATGTCAGTCCTAGACATGAGAGACACAAATGAGGGTTCTTTAGGGCGGTAACCAATACCGGCCCTATTGTAGACTGCCCTTTGGGCATTTAGAATCATATCTAGGGTCTTAGAGCTAGTTGAGAACTTCCCAAGAATATTCTTGAGCTTCTCAACCTCACTCTTCAAAGATTGGTTTTCCTCTACTAACAAGTTATCATGCAAGTCATTTACTTCCTCCACCTTAGAGGATTTCAAATTTTCAATTTCATGTTTCAATGATTTGATTTCATCTTCTAGCAATTCGACATGCAAATCATCAATGTTATCATCTCTAGAAGCCTTCAATTGATCAATTTCTACTTGCAATGCCTTAACCTTATTTTTGGACTTTTTAAGCATACTTGTTAAACATGCAATTGCCCTATAACACTTTTCAAGCTCGGGAGAAGTTACCTCTTCATCATCCGAAGATGATGAAGCCGCGTTTGAGGAGCTCGAAGAATTATCACTGCTCTCCTCTCCAAGAGCCATGAGTGCCACTTGCCTTGTGCTCTTCTCCTCCTTTTCTTCATCGGATGAGCTAGAGGATGACTCATCCCAAGAGGCCTTCAAGGCTTTCTTCTTCTTCTTGAATTTTCTTCTTTTCTTTGGATTTCTCCTCCTTCTTCTTAAGCTTTGGACATTCATTCTTGAAATGCCCTTTCCTACCACACTCAAAGCAAGATGCATTATTCTTATCAAGTTTGGATTCACTAGTGTTACCTCTACTTTTGAAACGTCGATCCCTTCGCATCATCCTCCTCACAAAGTTTGCCATCTCAGATGAAGAGGAGCCACTGCCATCTTCCTCAGAATTGGACTCGGATTCGGAAGAGGATGAAGATGATGAAAGATCCTTCTCCTTCTTCTTCTCCTTCTTCTTCTTGTTGGTCCGGTCCCCTGCAACTAAGGCAATCCCCTTCTCCTTGGGGCCTTTGTTAGCCATTTCATGCAACTCCATCTCACAAAATAAATCATCTAATTTTACAATAGATAAATCCTTGGATACTTTGTAGGCATCCACCATAGATGACCACAAAGCATTCCTTGGAAATGCTTTCAAAACATACCTCACAAGGTCGCGGTTCTCGACCTTTTCATCAATTGAATGAAGCCCATTGAGGACTTCCTTGAAACGACTATGAAGCTCACTTACCGACTCATTCTCCTTCATGGAGAGATTTTGAAGTTGGTTGAGTAACAAATCCCTCTTTGCGATTCTAGAGTCCCGGGTGCCTTCGTGAAGCTCAATGAGTTTGTTCCACAGGTCCTTGGCACTTGTGAAAGGACCAACTTTGATGAGTTGATCTTTGTTCATGCCACATTGTAGAGTGACAACCGCCTTCGCGTCGGCTTCACTCTTTCGTGTTTGTTCGGCAGTCCACCGTGAAGACTCGAGTTCTTTGCCTTTGTCATCCTTAGGAGGAATGAATCCCTCCTTCACCGCGAACCAAGTATGGATATTCATCTTCAAATAGTATTCCATCTTTGATCTCCAATATTGGAAGTCAGCGCCATCAAAGAATGGAGGTCGGGTGGTGGAGAAGCCTTCTCTCAACGCCATCTTGTTGATAACTCTTGGATGTTAAGCCGTAAACAGAGCCCCAAGCTCTGATACCACTTGTTGGTGACGAGATGGCTAGAGAGGGGGGGGGTGAATATAGCCAACACTTTCTCTTTGAGAACTTAGCAAGTTTTCTGCACTTAGCTTATCAGTAGCACAGCGGAAGAAGTAAAGGAAAAACAAAACAGTGCAGTAAACTAAAAACAAAGATGAAAGCTAACAACCACAGCTACCAAGATCGCTAACAAGAAGGTTTACAAGGTTCGGGGATAACTTGCCCCTACTCCTTGGCGTGCCCTTAAGGTGGGCAATCCCTTGATCGTCGGCAGATCAAGCCCCGGTGATCACCGGATATAAAGCAACCTCCTTCTCAGTGGAGAAACCTCTCCACAGCGTTTCAATCAGATAAATGTTTAAGCTCAATGAAACAACAAGAAAGATCTTACTCAAACACCCAGCAAAGAGAAGAACGCAGCAAGCTTCCCTGAGCTCCACCCAGTGGCGATCTCACGCAAGAACCCTTCTTCGTGTCTTCCCACTGTCGGACTCCAAGCCTCTCGTTCTCTCCTTCAAGTGCTCGAGTAATGGATGATTGCTTCTCGATAGCTTGCTCAGAATGATGGAAACTTCAAGAACACAGCAAGCTTGATGTGGAGAACTCAAGGCACAGGAACTCAAAAAACAAGCTGTAAGCTTTCGAATGCTTCTCTACTTCACCAAGCTGTCTCCCGTTCCTTTTGTTTCTCCACCAAGCATCAAGTGACCTCATCTCCAGCAGCCTCCAGCTGCCTCACTGCCAACGCCAGCTACACTGAACCCTTACTGAACTTCCTGAGCTCCCTCAGCCAAGCTTCAGTCAGCGGCTTCAGTCCTGCAGCTCCAGCCGTTGCAACCTGAGTGGAGAAATGGACAAACCTGCTCCAAGGAAAGCCCCTTTGACTTCTCCTTGAGTGTTTGAATCCTCCCCTGTCACCTGCAGCTTAGTCAGAATATTAGAGCAGTATATCACACAGTAAATC